>CM045893.1:8077500-8137500 GCA_025169545.1 Anguilla japonica | reverse complement strand
ATGGAGAGAGAGACGGAGAGAGGGATGGAGAGAGGGACAGAGAGAGGGATGGAGAGAGGGACAGAGAGAGGGATGGAGTGAGAGACGGAGAGAGGGATGGACGTGCGGGTTCTTGAAGTGATTTGCCAGTCAAATATTTGGAGGACACTACAATTAGCCTTCACCCATCAGAGCAATTCATCGCATGCCAAGCACTGCGTGATAAGGCTCACTTTTAATAAAGCCCTCGGCCTTTCGGAAGCCCCATGAATGCTTTCATTGTCGAGCCCCAGGCCTCTTATCAACCAGTCTCGTCTTGTACAAATCGCCAGTAGGAAATATGGAAAAACGTATGTAAAAATGGCATGATTCAGGCACATTACCTTCTGGGACAGCCATTGTTTAGTTTGGTGGAGGATGAAGTCAAAAGGTTTTTTCTTTTGTCTTATATTTATTTTATTTTTTTTTGCAGCGATGCAGACTTTATGGAAATTGCGGTGTGCTCACAGTGAGGATGTGTCTGAGTCTAATGTACAGGCCTGCAGGTGTTTGCGTTGCTAAATAATGTGTAATTATGAATAATCTGTCAGTGAAGTAAGCGTCATGCTGGGGGAGAGAGGGTGGAGGTAAGAGGGTGGAGATGTGTCCTGTGTCCTGAGGTGATGGTGCTCTGGTCATAGACACACAGGCCATGAGACCCGGCCTGCTGTAGCATCTCAGAGCCCTGTATGTGACTGACTGGCTCTCTCTCTCCTCTCTTTCTTTCCCTCTCTCTCCCTCTCCCCCCTCACTCTCTCCCTCTCTCTCTCACTCGCTTTCCCTACTTTCTTTCTCTCCCCCTTTTTTCTTTTCCTGTCTCTCCCCTTCTCTCTCCTCTTTCTTTCCCTCACTCCCTCACTCTCTCTTTCTCTTTCCATCTCTTTCTCTCCCTCTCCCCCTCCCTCTCCCCCCCATCCCCCCCCCCCCCTCCCCCCCCCCCGTCTCCCCGGCAGCAGGCTTCCTCTGCGGCGGGCCGCATGCTGGAGTCCCAGGCCCTCAGCGAGCTGAAGGCGGAGATGGTGTCTCTGAAGGGTCTGCTCCTCAGCAGGTACCTCTCACACACACACACCACACACTCCACACTCTCCACACACACACACACGCACACACCACACACACCACACACTCTCCACACACACCGCACACACCACGCACTCCACACACACACACACACACACACACACACCGCACACACCACACACTCCACACACACTCCACACGCACCGCACACACCACACACATACACACACACACACCGCACACACCACACACACTCCACATACACACACACACACACACCACACACACCACACACTCCACACACACACTCCGCACACTCCACACACCCCACACTCTCCACACACACACCACACTCTCCACACACACCCCACACTCTCCACACACACACCACACTCTCCACACACACTCCACACACTCCACACACACACACACACACACACACACACACACACACACACACCACACTCTCCACACACACTCCACACTCCACACACACACACCACTCACACCACACTCTCCACACACACCACACACTCCACACACACTCTCCACACACGGTCTCCTGTCCCCGGGGCCTGAGGGCGCCGTGGGGTCACTCTCTCTCACACATTATCTCCAAATTAACCTCACTGCTATTACTTAACACGCACATCTGATTGCTGCTTGAAATTCATTCCAGACTTTCTGGAACAAAAAAATGCTTTCGGTCCTTTTACCGAGCCTCCATCTAATGCCCTTAACTCCCTGCACTCTGGATGCAAAGCTGAGTGTCTTTGGTGCTTCATGCTGTGTGGTTTAAATCAGCTGAATGATTATGTGTGTCATCTGCCCACCTGGCACAGTCTACACTAAAATATAAAATATATCTGCTGTTCAAGTTCCGTTAGTAATTATTTTCTGATCATTTT
This sequence comes from Anguilla japonica, assembly GCA_025169545.1. NCBI lineage: Eukaryota > Metazoa > Chordata > Actinopteri > Anguilliformes > Anguillidae > Anguilla > Anguilla japonica. The sequence goes on along the minus strand of CM045893.1, from coordinate 8,135,554 downwards.
ATTTTGATAATAGCCTGTAGCCTCATCATTGTTTTAACAACTGTTAGTAAATAAATAAAAATTATACATTTAACACATTGCAGCCTTGATTTGGGAAATCCAATCCACACCAATGACTGAAATCTACTCCACAAATACATTTTTAAAAATGCTGTAAAATACTTATGCCATGGTTTCTGTAGAATTGATAGCTGCTTAAAACCTGTTGTAAATCAGATAATTTGGGTATTATAGTTATGAAAAATTCAGTGATAATTGGCCATATAATTACGGTAGTGTTATATTGAAGTACATTTGAATGGCAAATGTAATAATTTGCATTTGTCACAAAGCTAAATAATTTAGATTCCAGGGCGGGACTCAGGCCAGGCCTGGCGTAAAATTTGCCTGCGCTTCTAAAAACATGAATGGCATCTCGTTCCGAGGAGGAATATTTCCTTTTATTCATTACAAACACACCTGTTCTGTGCTTTCAGCAGGTTTACATAATCCATCACGTCACCTAGCCAACAAGCTAATGTTTGAAATGAAAAATCCAACCTTGTCATCTAAGTACTTGCACCTTTTGTCCCCCCCCCCCCCCACACACACACAGACTGGGGGCCGGCGATAGCAAGCTGGTTGGGGCCAAAGCCTCTGGCTGGCCGGCCAGAATAAGAAAAAAAAAAAAAGAAAAAGAAAATGCAAGTAGACGCTGGGTGGACGCTCTGGGGCTGAGGATGAGGGATGGGGAGAGGCCATTACGTGTTATTAGAAGTGTTCACAGAACTTAACGTTAAGAGGAAGCAGCATCCGTGCTGCGCAATGGCAGCGAGCTAAGTAGCCTGTCGCTCTCTGCTCAGCTAAAGAAGGGAAGGCGTTGTGAATGGCTGCGATTGCCAGACGTCTCCGCGCCCACCACTGAACTGTTCTTATGTTGTTCATTGCCTGTTTTAAGATGGCCGTCCAACCCGGTGTCAACCACCGCTACGGCGTCTCAGAAGGGACATCTTCATGTCGCACAATTTATAATCTGCATATAATCTGTAGCAGGACACTAAAGTCACAGAAATATTTAACTGTAGTTCTGTAGATCGCAGGGCATAGAAGGCTGTCTCATGTCCTGTTCGTGCATCAAACCAAGCACTATGTATGTTCACTTTACTATTACATTAGGAAGATTCCTGAATACTGCTTTTATACACTGCGTGCGGGAACTGGCTTGTTACTGGTTAATGAGTGTTGATATATATCCGGCAGTATTCCTCATTTCATGAAAATTTATTCAGTTCCAGCTTCATTAATATTCATTTGATTGTATGTGCATAATGCAAATTAAGTTCTAAGTAATGGTTACATCTGAAAAATCATGCAGATTAAAGCTTTCTCCAGGACTCCGGGTTTCTGCCTGGTTTGTACTTATTTCCCGTATTAATCAGTGATTTGTTTTCTCTTTTGCTCTCATTTTATCCTGACTCACTCAAGATGTTGAGCTGTATCAGGGGTTAAATACTGAAACAAGACAACAAAGAAGCACCATCTGGCACAAAGCTCGTCTCCTGCACAACGCGCACTTTCAAAGTTTCTTTGAGTAAAAAAAAAAACAAACCCGTAATCGTCTGGATCAACAGCAAATGCGGTTTCTTTGGTATTCACCTCTTTTATAAGCGCTGACTTTTTCATGCTTCTTAAACTTTACCCAACTCTTAAAACTGCAGCAACTTTATGTAAATGTGAGGGCGTTTGCGGCAGGTGTGATGTGCGCGGCGTTGGGTAAAAGCAAAGCTGAAAAACATGCTTTTAGTGCGTTTAGCCCTACTTTACGCTACTCTGGGTGCACAGAATGATATCCAAGGTGGCCGGGTGCACTGGACTGAGCCACTGCCCATCTACTGTACACATCTGAGTGTTTCATTTTCAGTTCATATTTTTGGGTTATTTCAGATTTATGATGATGATTATTATGATGATGAAGATGATGATTATAATGATGATGATGATGAAGATGATGATGATGAAGATAATGATTATACTGATGATGATGATGATGATGATGGTGAAGGTGATGATTATAATGATGATGATGATGAAGATGATGATGATGATGAAGATAATGATTATAATGATGATGATGAAGATAATGATTATAATGATGATGATGATGATGATGATGGTGAAGGTGTGTAATCTCGGCGCTCTCTCTCGGCTCCTCGCCACCCCTCCCAGGAGGCAGTTCCCGCGTCGCCGTCCGTTCCCAAGATCCCGTCGTGGCAGATCCCGCTGAAGCCGCCCACGCTCTCGAACCCGCCCTCCGTCAACCACAACAACAACAGCAGCAGCGACATCTCGCCCGTCAGCAACGAGTCGGCCTCGTCCTCGCCCGTCAAGGAGGGCCACAGCCCGCAGAGCTCGCTCAGCGGGGGCCACAGCGGGGGCCACAGCGGCCCCCACAGCCTCAACGGGGGGGAGGGCGGCGGCGGCGGCCTGGGGCCCGCGCTGCCCCTCGACCTGAAGGACCAGGTGCGCATGGAGGTGCAAGGAGAGGAGGAGAAGAAGGAAGAGGAGGAGGAGGAAGAGGAGGAGGATGAGGAGGAGGATGACGAAGACGACGTGAGCCACGTGGACGAGGAGGAGCACCTGAGCGTCCAGACGGAGGACCGCAGGGGCGGGGACGGGCAGATCAACGAGCACGTGGACAAGCTGCGCCGCCCGGAGGGGGCAGCCAACGAGAGCGAGGTGGATTAGGTCACTCGCGCACCGAGGGGTTTCCCTTTCGCCCACCGACCCCTCCCCCAAAACCCCCCCCCCTCCTTTTATTTTCAGCCTCTGCTATTTTTTTGATATGTTAATTTTTTCTTTATAATGTAATACTCATCTTGAGCATCCAATATAAAAGTAAAAAAAATAATGATAATAATCCGTGAACAGCGAAATTTGGTTTTTGTAGTGCCCTGCTATATCTGTGGCTTCCTTCTCTTACTTTTTTTACGTGCGGACTCTGTTCAGGCGCATTATTGCATGGCTGGGCAGTTAGGTAGCCTAGTTTGAAAAAAAAAAAAAAAAAAAGAAAAAAAATAAATCTTTAAACTTGCAGGATCAAATTACGACAAAAATCAGTAAAAGATCAACCCATTTCATATTAACCCCTCCTCTTCCAATTGGTTCTTCAGGCTCAAGCTCTGTCCAACAGGAGGCCCTGATATTGGGCAGTCCTTGCAAACGCTAGCTGTTCCACCTGACATCGTGTCTGTAGTTTCTAGTGCCGATTAGCCAACACGTGACGATATATCTGCTAGTTAGAGTGTCTGTCTTTTCATCGAATTAACGGGCTACAGTAACACTCTGGACACCAAAGAACTAGTGACTGAACCCAGCGCACTTTAGAGCCCAGACCGTGGTTAGTCTCAGACTGAGGAGTCAAGGGATCTCCCCTTGAGCCCGGATGCGCATGCACACACACGTACGCACGCAGACACACACACGGACGTGTGCACGCACACACACAGACGCGCACACACACGCACACACACACACCCTGTCGGTAGGCCAGGACAGCTAGATGAAACGTCGACGCTAGGAGCTCTTTGTTTTACGTCACCTTGGTGACTCGGGGCTGGACGCGGGAAGCCCTCGGGCGACGTTTCCGCGCTGTGGAAAGGGGCCGAGGAGAAGCCGGGCGAGATCGCGGACGGACGCGACGGGCGGCGTTTCGCCCGCCCGCGTGCGGGGAAGGAAGACGAACGCCGCGTTTTTTCTGCGCGCTCCGGGCCCGCCTGCGTCTGCGTCCGCGTCTGCGATGGGGCGGGAGCGAGAGGCAGGCCTCCTCCGCCCTCCTCCATCCCCGCGTCCTCCACCTCCAACCGAGCCGCTGGCTCGCTTTATGAAGTGTGTTAATAATCGAATGATCAGCAAATAACAGATGAATAACAGATGCATTAGTTCATGCGGCTTGAAATGTCAAGGAGGCTGAAATCGGAAATCTAATACCAAAACCCTGTTATATTACATTATATTACATGACAAACCCTCCAGTCCAAATTATATAGGGCCTCCTACAGTGAAAAATCTTATCATGAAACGACACCAAGGTTTTGTAATTAAACCGTGTAAAACAATGGAGGAGGTGGCAGTGGAACTGGGGACGGTTCTGCCTCTTTTTACTGCGGGTGGGGGGGGGGGGGGGGGGGGGGGGGGGGGGGATGGGGGGAGGGAAGACAAATGCCCCTTAATGTAAACGGAGAGTAACGTATGAATACTTAACTAATGAAATTACTCATTCACCCAGCTGACGAGAAAAAAAAGAAAAAAAAATCCCTGGAGTGAGAATTACTGTACAGTAGCCGCCGAGCCACAGCGCTCTCCACAAAACGTCTTTCACCGTGACTCCTGTGAGTGACGCAAGCTGCTCCTTCGTACTGATTGGCTGGGGCGGACATTTTCTTTTTTGTTATTTTTTATAAACTTAATCCTCACCTCAGTTACCTTTAATAATAATAATAATAATAATAATAATAATAATAATAATAATGATAATAATAATAATCGTAATAATATAATAATAATAATCATAATAATAAATAATGATAATAGTAATAATTGTACATTTTCTCGAAGGTTATACAGTGATGTCTCATGTTTTTTTTTTGTAATGGACGGTTACTAACGTGAATGTCGTCAGTGACGTGGAACAACAGAACCTGAGACTGTCCCCTTGGAGACGGAGAGCGGCGTGACGTGTGAGCACAGGACAGAGGGGGGGGGGGCAGGGTGACTGACAGGCCCTGCCTCAATCGCACGGACGCGTGGACGGGAAGGGGCGGGGCCGAAAACCCGCCGTGACCTTTCACCCCGCGGACGAGAGCGGGCGGAGGGATCCGCCGTGGCGCGCGCTGCGTGCAGAGGAGCCGTTAGCGTTCAAACCGCGCCTTCTCACCGCTGCAGTTTCAGTGTATGCCTCCCCGCCGTTAACTAGTACCCAGCTGCTGATTGTGAAAATGTACAAACTCCTGATATCCAAAATAAATGTACATAATTGTAATAAATCTGGTTTAACACGGTCGACTACGTTGGTAGACTGTTTTTTTTTTGTTATAATAAAATCTTCATTTTAATGGTCTGTATGTGAACAATCATGTCTTATTCTGCCAAACTGTGTTGAGTTCTTTGTCGGAAATTCTGTACACTCATTTGAAATGTGTTGGGGCACGACCAACATGGCCGCATTCAAAAGAAGCACCGCATAGCTTTGGTTTTTAAAAATCTTTAATGCTCGCATATTTATTTAGAAGCAATCATTGCTTGTGTTCACCCATAAAACCCTTTTAATGTACTGAAAACAAGGCGTGACTCCAAAACTGAATTATGTGCATGAAGGTGCATTTGTGATCTCGCTTTTTAATGGCGGATTTGTCGCTTCCCTTTAAAATTTAATTGTGATCAGCACTTCTTCCTGACATTTTCAATGAGATCTCTGTTAAGAGTATTTAAATCAATAAACTTTGCTCCTAAAACGGCATTCTTAAAAAAAAATAAAAAAAAGACATTCCACTAAAGTAAGCAGTAGGAATATTCCAGTGCATTATCAAGTTTATGAATTTAATTTGTCTGTCAAGGTCTTAATGATCGATAGCGTTGCCCATATTGATGTGGTGTATAAACTTCTCAAAGGTTCGATACCGCATCCCTTTGTAATCCATTAACCTCTCCCTGGGGTTCAGGCCTACCTGAGATTTATAGGAGCCCCTGTAATAAATGCACTTGTGCATCATTTAGCGCCCAGTGGGACCAGCGCGCCGCGCTCTTCCCCCAGAAAGGCTCGTCTGCGCCCATCGCCGCCTCTTCTCTCCTTTTTTGGGCGGCCCGCGAGCCACCTTGGCTCCGAGGAGGACCTCCCGTGGATCACTCCGAACAGGAAGTAGGGACGGCCCCCACTTGCATTAATGGGGGGGGGGGGCGGGGGGAATTATATTAAAGGACAAGCAAACATTTAAAAAAAAGAAAAAAGGCGCAGGCTTGTGTGATGATGTCGTTTTCCGGAAAGGAAGAACGTAAACGGGGCGGGATGAGAACGCTTCTCGTATTTTTTTTTTTTTTTTTTTTGAGCGCGTGTCTCCCGCTCGGGCTCGGACCGCCGGGCGCTCGAACCTCATCAATCTGCCCGCTAAACGGGCAGCACTCGATAGGGGAGCGTATCGACGCGCCCCCAACGCCTATTGTTCTCCCGAACTGAACACTCAGCAGGTTAGGAGGCTGAGTGTCTCCCTCCTCCGTCCCTCACCGATCAATGCCGGGGTAGTTATCCCTTTTCTGCCCCCGGGGGGGGGGGGGGGGGGGGGGCGGGCGGGCGGGCGGGGGGGGGGGGGCGTCCGCTCGGTTCAGCCAGAGACGACGTGGCCCAGGCAGGGGGGGGTTACCTCCAGGGTCTCCGCACCCAGACCCCCCTACCCCACCCACCCCCACCCTGGTGAGATCACGGAGGAGACGTGATGCCCCCCCCCCCCCACTTTCCCTCTCAGAGAGAAGGATGCAAGTGAAAAAACCCCCCCCCCCCCCCCCCCCCCAACTTTCCCCCTCAGATAGAATGGATGCAAGTGGAATAAAAGGCGGCCTGTTTGAAGTCAAGCTGGACGTGTGGCTGGTTTCCCCTCCCCCCCTCCCCCCCACTCCCCCGGGGCCTGGAATGGCATCTGATACCACGGGGAATACATCCCTTTCCCCCCCCCCCCCCCCCGGAGACGTCCCGTGGCCCCAAGGGACTTCACCGCAGGACAGATACCATCAGAAAAATAAATATGGCCCTGGCACGGCATTATTCAAATGGGAGGAGAGTACAGCAGTAACCGCCGTCGTTTACCTCCTTTTCTGTCTGCGAAGTTTCACCGCCACGGCCGCCATTTTACGTCTTTGTCGCTAACGTCCATTTCAGCCGAAACGCCGAGCGTGCGAAACCTGACTGCGCAGAGGAATTTAAAAAAAAAAAAAAAACAACCCTGGCCATGTCTTAAAGGTCAAAGGTGTTTTCACAAAGCCAAAGCGGCTCTGCTGATTTCCTCCCTGTATCGACGGTCGCCGCTGGAAGTATTATGTCACGGTAACAGCGGCAAGAAGCTTAAAGGGTAATTTGCAACTAAACGACCATTTCCTGCCTGAAAAAACCCCCGAAAAAAACCCCCAGGTTTTGCGTGTTTAAGAGGCAGTTCCTGGCTGCAGGTTTGAGGTGGTGGGGGGGGGGGGGGGTGAAGCGGTGCTCTGTACGGAATAAAAGCAAAGTCATAACTGCTTTTTTTCCCCCCTCTCGTCGTCGGAGTCTCGGTTTCAGGTGTGACGGCAGCAGGAGCGCTCATGACTCAGCTGCACGGCTGTGTGGAGTGCAGAGTGCAGAGCGGGTGGGTGCAGCTGGAAAAGGGGGGGGGGGGGGGGGCACTTTTTTTCGGGGTGAAAATGCGAAGCGAACGCAGCGGAGCCAAGGTTGGGCGGGGGGGGGGGGGGGCGCTGCCTGTGCGTGCGGCTTCCCAACACAGAGCCCCGGGAACGCTGCGGAGGGCCATAAAGCACTTTGTCATCGCCCCTTATATAAACTCTGCACAATCGAGCGGTCGCGCCCCCCCCCCCCCCCCCCCCCGCCTCTGTCTGGGGCCCCGTGTCATCCGATGTCCTCCTGGCCCCGTTTCAAGTTTAAACGGATCAAATATTCACCTGCCTCACCCCCCCCCCCCCCCCCCCCCCCCGCCTTCACCGGCCCCCCGCTCATTCCCACCTCCCCTGTGGCATGGGGCCTGGCGTATGGGACGCCGGTCGACGGGAGGGGGGGGAGGGGGAGGGGGAGGGGGGGGTGGTGGGGCTGCCCATCCGGCAGGTTGGCGAAAGTGTTGGAACCCTTGGAGGGGGTTGGAGGGGGGCGGAAGAAAAAGTGTAAAAACAACAGCGGCCTGTAAGAGAGGTTAATAAATCTGGGGGCGAGACAGCCCTGGAAGTCGGGACACACCGGAGACCGTATTTATGAATTGGGCTGTAATGAGCAGTCTGAGCGTGTGCAGTGGGTCTGAGCGCGTGCGGTGGGTCTGAGCGCGTGCGGCGGATCTGAGCGCGTGCGGCGGGTCTGAGCGCGTGCGGCGGGTCTGAGCGCGTGCGGCGGGTCTGAGCGCGTGCGGCGGGTCTGAGCGCGTGCGGCGGGTCTGAGCGCGTGCGGTGGGTCTGAGCGCGTGCGGCGGGTCTGAGCGCGTGCGGTGGGTCTGAGCGTGTGCGGCGGGTCTGAGTCCGTGCGGCGGATCAGAGGGTGTGCGGTGGGTCTGAGCGCGTGCGGTGGGTCTGAGCGCGTGCGGCGGGTCGGAGGGTGTGCGGTGGGTCTGAGCGCGTGCGGTGGGTCTGAGCGCGTGCGGTGGGTCTGAGCGCGTGCGGCGGGTCTGAGCGCGTGCGGTGGGTCTGAGCGCTTGCGGCGGATTGGAGGGTGTGCGGTGGGTCTGAGTGCGTGCGGTGGGTCTGAGCGCGTGCGGTGGGTCTGAGCGCGTGCGGTGGGTCTGAGGGTGTGCGGTGGGTCTGAGCGCTTGCGGCGGATTGGAGGGTGTGCGGTGGGTCTGAGTGCGTGCGGTGGGTCTGAGGTGTGCGGTGGGTCTGAGCGCGTGCGGCCCGCCCCCCCTGTTGAGCGCGCTCACGGAACTGCAGGCGCTGCCGGGGCAACAGGTGCGAAGCTCGACGGCGTCTGCAAATTAGACAAATGGCGCTCCCGTGTGAGGAGCACCTGGAGCTCTCCAGCGGGCGGGGGCGGGGGCACGGGCGGGGGCGGGGAGACAGGGCTGCGTTAAACGAAATGCCACCTCTCTCTGTCTCTATCTTTCTTTCCCCCTCTCTCTCTCTTTTTCTTTCTCTCAATTTATTTTTTCTTTCATATTCTTTCACTGTCTTTCTCTTTCTTTTTTCTTTCTCTTACTTTCTTTTTTCACATTCTCTCTCTCTCTTTCTCTTTCTCTCTCTTTCCCCCTGCCTTAAATGTGTACGTTATGTCATGACCATTTCCTAGATGCCAATCTCTGTCTCTCCCCCTGTCTCTGCATTCACATGAAAGACTTGCTTTGTGAACATTTCCCTGTGTCTGCAATATGTGCAAATGTGACAGAACAGGTGTGGTATAGTGGACCTCACAGCCAACCGTACATGCACTAGAGAAACGAACCTGCTGTTTATGTTTTCATTGGAAATGCAAATACCACCACTACTGCGTTCTTTATTATGGGATGTGTAATTGCACACTGCTTCTTTTTCATGTCATATCCCACTTTGTAACTTTTAGTGATTAGGGAATGTAAAAGAAAATCCCTAACACCACCAGAAATAACATTACACGGACTCATCTTTCAAGACAACTTTTTGCATCTGCCAGGCGATGGAGGTTTGTGCCCCTCACAGGTTATCATGAGATGGAAATGGCAGAGGGGTGAACACTTTGATGTGCTGTTAATCGTTAAACTGATCAGGCCGACGGAGTTTAGCGGAAATATTTGTGCGATGTTCAGGTGATGGCGGATGAAAATAGGGTCGGACATGTTCCACGGATATGTGCACCTTGTTCTGCCCTTCGCCAAATTTACACATTAGCGGTGTTTTGAGGTTCAGGACATCCGTGCCCGTCTATTATTCCACGTGTCCGTTTGTGTTGACGGGCTGGGGTATGTGGGTGGGTGGGGGGGGGGGGGGGTCGGTGTGACCTTGTCCTCCAAACTTGGCCTGGATTGTCACTGCGAAATACAATCCAAAATTTTCAAGCCCTCATAGCTGGGGGACGGAAAAAAAAAAAAAAAAAGCGCAACAATCCCAAAATACCTTGCTGCTCTCCCAACCGCCCTCTTTGGAAGGAGTTGCAGTACTCACAGAATTCCTCTGGTAACAGAAAACCCCCCCTCACTGGTGCACGTCTTCTATTCTTAGCTTGGACAGAATCTCCCCAACCTTTCCCTCTTACACACACTGCAGATGGCACATTGCTGATGTATTCCATATTAAATTACAGAGTTTTAAGTGAGGGGGGGGTGGGTTGGGAGTTTGGGGGGGGGGGGGGGGGGGGGGGGGGCTATCAACAGCCATAATGTGGAAGATTAGCGTCAGACGCATCACACCTGTTTCCATCCTCCATTTTGGTGAAGGACACAGCTGTGACACCAAAAAGGGTATTTTGAAAAGGCCTTGGTCCTTATTTAGCCTTACACTTACACTCAAGGCTGTGTTTATGAGGCTCATTAGGTGATGTCACTCCCAAACCCCCCCCCCCCCCCCCACCCCCCCCCACACACACACACATGCATACAACAGACAAGCGCTCTGTTTCAAACGCATTTTATTTTTCAAGCTTGGGTCCAGGTGGGGTCATGTAGTCATGTGACATTTCCAATCTCAAGGCTGAGAGGAACTGGACGAGAGCTGCATTCTGCTGTGGCGTTGGAAATATCTAGTCACATGTTGATTGCATAGTTTCATGTAAGCCAAACAGACTGTTCCCAGACCCATAAATACCATTAATAAAATTCTGTTTGCACGCTCTCTCTCTCTCTCTTTCTCTCTCTCTCTTCAGGTTCTGTTGTTATGCATTCAGACTGTATCTCGGTATTCATATTCACGCTTTCTTCACGCAAACCTAGTTGGAAATTGTCCGTGAGATTTTGGTCCTCTGCGTTATTGAAGGAACTGTTTTTTTTGTATGGCGTCCATCACAGGGCTGCACTGGCTCAAATTTCCTGGGTGGTTGCTGTGGCTGTTTGTTTGTTTGACCTGTGAAATCACACAGTGCTACACCCAGGACAACGGCACTGTTGTTGCACTTGTTTCTTATACATCCAAAACGTTTTTTTTTTTTACTGTGTTATCTCCCCCCCCCCCCCCCCCCCCCCCCCCCCCCCCCCCCCCCCCCCCCCCCAACACCTCCCAAATGTATAGGATAAGATTCCAGTGTCTCTCTAAAGGTTATTACAGGAGCTGCAGACAGAGCTGGCAGAACACTGTGGATATAGCACGTCCCACCATCGTGTGATTAATCCCGAAGACAAAAATATTATGCTTGTAGTTTCCCCCCTTTCCTGTTTTATAGGTATTCTTTTCCTTGTCAAGTGAAATTAATTGAATTCGGTAATAACGGCACTGACACAGGCTGCGCCTTCTCCCAGCAGCCACTTCAAGCCCAGCTGCCAAAAAGGACAGGTTTTATGGCTCTGTCACCCAGTCAATTTGTGTTCTGTTGTGTTCCTACCATGACAGTCGAGCAATGGAGCACATTGTGCTACTCCAGCTCATTGTCAACATATCTGCCGGGCTTTTTTTTTCATTCCCCCCCCCCCCCCCCCCCCCGCAAGAAAACGATCCCCCCCTCCCCCCCTTCCCCCCTTCCCACCCCTCCGACTCGTGTCAAATTAACCAAATTTACAGCTTAGCACTTAAGAAGTTCTTCGGTTGCCAGGAAAGCGGGTCTTGCCGGTGCGCCTCGCCGTAGCTCCCGTCCAATTAGAATCGTTCGGGCTCCCTACAGATCCTCGGCTGAGCTCTGTTTTTTTCCCCCCTACGCTCCCCTTTTGGACTGAGTTATAAAGCGATGAAACAATCCCCCCCCCCCCCCCCCCCCCCACCCCCTCCCCCCCCGCCTAGCAGTCCGCTGCTTGGATTTTAAGCAAACTACTTGAAATCTAATGGCTCCCTGGCCGGGGGCCAGAGCAGATTAGCAATTTCATACCGCTTGTTTCGTGTTGCAACTCGCCACTGGCTGTTTGTTCTTCGTTTGGCAGGCCCCTTAAACAGAGGGGCCGAGTAATTTATGGCTCGAGACGAACTCTGAGCAAACCGAAAGAAGCAGAATGCGATGTATGGTGTTTCTGTGCAAACATTTATGTAACAAACTTGATGTGTCGTACCTTTCAGAAGCTTTGTTTGTGGCAGTCCGGCCCCTTCCCTCCTCCTTTGGAGGGTGTTTAAAATTTGTGCAACAAAAAAAAGTTGTTTGCTTGGAACTATTTCTGTGATGTAATTTTCATTGCGTACTTATCACAAATAAGTACCTTGGTAAATATTACTTGGAAAGTTTTTTATACTGAATAAAACATTTTTTTCAGGTCATGTCACTCATGTCATTATTTCAATTTTTGTGTGAAAATGATTGGTGAAGAGAGCACAACCAGTGTTACTGGTCATTGGATCGAATGACTGTGGTAAAAGAAATGAACAAAAATTATTTGACGACATATCACATGCAAAACATGAATAAAATACATAAGAATAAGTCTGACAACCAAGGAGTAAAAAAGATGAGATGGATGGGAAATAAGCTTTATTCAACTGTGGTGAAATAAACAAATTAGAATACAGTTGAAGATATCTATGAAGAAAAACAAATTTCCCTGGGAAATTAGGGTTAGGGTTATGAAAACGGTAAGTCTGAGGGTTGAGGCAAATTTACAGCTTGAAAAAAGTTTAGGACATGTTTTTTTTATTTTTTAAGACCCAAAACATTTCTCTAGTAGCATGTGTAAAAGATGTGAACAACTTCAAAAATTCTAAAAATGTACTTTTCCTAGTGATAATGATGGGAAATCACCTTTATTCAACAACTGTGGTTAAATAAACAAATTAGAATATATTAGAAAATATTTATGATGAAAAACATTTCCCTGGGAAATTCTGAAAATACATAAGACTACAGTCTGATGTCTAAAATGTGAAAAAATTCTAAAAATGTACTTTTCCTACTGATAATGATGGGAAATCACCTTTATTCAACAACTGTGGTTAAATAAACAAATTAGAATATATTAGAAAATATTTATGATGAAAAACATTTCCCTGGGAAATTCTGAAAATACATAAGACTACAGTCTGATGTCTAAAATGTGTGAAAAAATTCTAAAAATGTACTTTTCCTACTGATAATGATGGGAAATCACCTTTATTCAACAACTGTCATTAAATAAACAAATTAGAATATTTTAGAAAATATTTATGATGAAAAACATACTTCCCTGGGAAATTCAGAAAATACATAAGAGTATAGTCTTACAGTATATCTAAAATGTGAAAAAGTATAGCATTTTTTAAATGTACTTTTCCCACTGATAATTATAGAAAATCACATTTATTCAACAACTGTGGTTAAATAATCGAATTAGAATGCATAATTAATTTAAAAAAAAAAAAACAAATTTGTGTATTTTTATTTAGTAGATAACAATGGGAAACCTAATTCAAGACACCTTAGTAATTATTTATTGCTATGGTGTGCTTTTTCAGGTTTGATGCAATTATTTATTTGTGCATGAGATTGCACTTTGTGTCCAATAAAAATGTTTTGCTTGTAACTATGGGGTTATGCAATTTTTTCATATTTAAATGGCACTTTTAAGTCAGTGTTACCTCCTAAATACATTTTCATTATTTTTCTTTTAATACAGTTAAATGGACACATTCAGCCTCTCAGGGTTTCCTGGAATAAATAAACTTACAGTCCAATGTCATGATTTTAGCTGTGATGACCTCTTGTGTTTCAGTCCTTCCCCCAATGGCAATTTCACCCCTTGCTTTTAGAATTCAGTGTGAAACTGCTGGTAATTGCATGACACTCTTTGAGACTGGAAACAATTTTACCACTACCAACCCAGACCAGACATACACACTGCAGCAAATGTACATATATCCAACATTACATCTTTTTTAAAAAAATCAGAAATGCCCAATATCCATTCCTAAACTGATTTTGGCTACAACCTCAAAATGCAACCCCTCGGAAACTATTTTATTTTTTTTTTTTAGCATATATACAGATGGTAGGAATGGCAGTGTTGTGCATTGGCTGACATGAAACACTGCTTCCAATAAGGTCTTGTTAATGTTAAATTGGCTGAATGTGTGTCCAATTCCTTTTGTCCTTTGGGGTCCCTGATCTTAATTTTCCATCCAGGCAACAGCTGCTCCCAGTGCCAGAGTGGCCTCCTAGCTAATGTTTTTTTCCCCCCTCTTTCCACCACTAAGGGTCTCCTAAAATAAACACACAGATAAATGAAAATAAAATGGAAATGACAAGGAAATAAAATCTGAGGTTTTGGGGTGGGGGGTGGGGGGTGGTGGGGGCAAACCGACAAAGATAACTGTGGGCAAAATGCTTTTTTAGTACATTATGGGGGGGGGGGGAAACCTTACAATGGTGAAGTCATACAGATAATCATTTTCTTCTGGCCAAATGATAAATTTATAAATAGATTCAGTTGTCACTGCCCAAGTTGATTATGAATATTTATTTTGGTGTCCCTAGTTTTTCATCTGCAGGAATTATGCTGCCGCAGGTGGGACACAGCCAACGATTCACATCTTTCCTGCAGGTTTGGGATGTCCCCCTTTAGACCCGACAGAAAAAAGTTTAAATATTACATCTCTTTTTTTTTTTTTACATACTTGGATGTGTCATAATATATGTATTGGATTACAAAAACGTGTTGCAGTGAAACTATTCCCCAAACATTTTATCGGAAATTGGAAGTAGTCTTGCAGTGCAGGTTTCAGTAGAATAAATGTTTCTTGATGGAAAAAAACAGACCACAGACTCATGTCCCCTACAGGGGACACACACACACACAAAAAAAAAGAATTGCTGGGGCTTTTGAGGATATACCCTTTATTTAGTGGCTCACAGACGTGGGCGCTCTGACCTTCCGCTCGTCTTCTGAAGCACTGGGGGCCGCTGAAGGCTCGGGTCCTCCTCCGTGGGGTCTCCCCCCCCCCCCCCCCCCCCCCCCCCTCAGCCAACTTCCCGAAGGCTCTACAGGACAAATCCACATTCCCTTCCCATCCTCGTAGGCGAGGCCTACAGCTACTTTTTTATTCAATTATTTATTTATTTATTTTGCTGTGTGACTGTAATCGAAGCTGCCATTTAATGAGGGTTTTGTCTGTTTAATGCCCTAATCTTCCATATAGTTAATATGGAGCATTGTGACTGTGGTGGTGAAGGCATGTGCACTGTGCAGATGTGTGTGTGTGTGTGTGTGTGTGTGTGTGTGCGGGTGCATGGGTGTGTATGTGTTTTCCGTTCCTGATTGTTCCTTTCCTCTGCTACACACATCTCGTCACACAACCTGTTCCTGGCACATCTCGTGACAGAGGAGGCTAGCTCTGGGATCCCAGGGCATGAATGGCATTCATGTGGATAAACCATAAGCGCTTTCGCATTGTAATGTAAACAAAACCCACATCAGAATAAACAGAATCTCCTATAGCAGTTTCTACAGTTCGGGATCACTGAAATTTCAAACTGGTAGGCTGTGAGGATGTGCTGGACAACACACAGAAAACTAAAGTTAAAAATTAAAACAAAGCCACTGGCCTACACTCTTTTTGTCAGTACATTTTTATTTTATTGAGTGAAAATCTCAACCCTTGCATCAGTCATGCAGTAAAAATAAAATAAATAAAGCACAAATTGCTAACAGCACTAAATTCAAGTGGAAAAATATTCAGTTATTAATAACATAGGTGCAGCGGGAGAAGATTCAAGTATTGGAGAAAACCAATTCTTTTAAATTCCTTTTTTTTTCCTTTAATCATATAAAATGTCAGTTATCTCCATGTACAGAGTGTTTGTGAATCTAGCCTTTTTCCCCACAGAAAGAAAAAAAAAATACACATTAATATTCAACATGAGCTAGAGATGGCTTATAGTCCTAGTGTGCAATATATATTACAAAGGCTAAAGTTTTTTTTCCTTTGCTACAATGTAGTAATCTTTTTTATTTCACTCTACAGAGAACAGACATTTAATCCAGTTTCTTTTTTTCTTCTCTTTGTCGGCTAATTAAAACGGTAAAATGATCTGTCGTTTCAGCAGCAGCCTATGCAGGATTTGGAGGTCGTTTCCGTCTGGTTTTTGTTTAATATAATTTTCATGTTTGTTTTTCTTTTTTTTTTTTCCTCTCGATTATATACAGGATGCCAGCTGGCAGACAGATGGCGATGCCTTTACCCGTTTTTTTTTTTTAATTTAAAGAAACATCACAAGGTAAAGGCGGAGGAGGGGTGGTCGTGAAGTCGGCGTGGAGATGACGCGCTGACCAATCGCGTGTCTGAGTGGCAGCACAGTAACCAGGGCGACGGAAAACAAACACAATGACACAACAGCGACTCCCCTTCGCAGGGAGCAGAAAAGACTCAATCCCACTGGCACCAGCAGGATTTTCATTCACTGGGGGAATGTTGATTTCAGACACCAAGGACCCCCCATCCCCCCCCCCCCCCCCCCCCCCCCCATCCCCTTTCTCATAACTCTGAGCTTTGCTGTGTAGAGGCCTGCGTCACCCTCTGATGGGAGTCATAGTTTCTGGAGGCATGGAAGTCCACAGAAAAACGTCCACACCCAAAAGACAACAAATATTGTTGATTCCATATCTGCGCAGAGCAGATGTCTTTTCCTTCGGTCTCCCTGCGGGACAGACGAGCGAGAGGGAGACAAACAGCACAAACGTATTTCGGAGTACCACTTGTGTCCTTGGGAACAAACGCGCATCGCGAAGTTAGAGGAAGTAAAAAAAAACGTAATAGAATGTGGCGGAAAGGCCTGAGGTCTTTCCACAGCCAGACCAACTGCACATCTCAGAAAGCTTCTCTCCACTGTCTGTAGCCTGCCACCCCCCCCCCACCCCCCCCCCCCCCCCCCACAAGAGACACGGTTTTATACCTTGGAGTCTGGTGCTCAGTACTGCCCCAGAGGAGAGAAGCTGCTTAAGAACTACCCCCATCAGACACCCCTTCCATCTGCACCCCATCCTCTAAATAATCACTGGTCTGATTCCCGTTCTCATTCTTGCCACGCCCACAGGCTAGGAAGGAGGGGCGTCCAGTGAGGACTGTGTGCTGGTGTTTCCGAGACGATGCTGTCACTCGAACAACGTGCACGCACACACTGCAAATCCACCCCCCCCCCCCCCCCCCACCACCAGTGCACGCAAAGCACTGTATCACACTCCCGCTGGGCTAAAACACTAGTTTGCACATTTGTATTGTTATAATAATTATATTTTCTTTATTTTTCACTTTTTACAAATCCCGCTATTTTACACACATAAAATGGATTCAAGTGCACAGTATGCCTCCCAGCCCAATTGCTATTCCAACATTTCTTAGAAAAAAACAAAAAAACGTCAAAGTGAAGCACTGCCTTGAGTCCGAGCCTAGAGAGGAAGTACATTAATCAGCCAGGTGAGAGGCATGCCCAAAGCAAAACAAAAATGTCAAAAAAAAAAAACCCAATTAAATAAAATGAATAGCACACAAAACAATGACAAACAAAATGTAAAGTAAAACAGTATTAAATTAAACTATAAACATACATTAACAAACCTAATCAGTGTGTTTTGTATTATTTCTTAAAATCCTTAAAAAATGGATTCTCTAATGCAAAAAATTCAAGTTACAACTGAAATCCCCGAACTGCTTTCAGTGCTAAAATATGTCAAGGGCCCTACATGATTTTTTCCATCTAATTCTAAATCTAAAAGGGAGAAAATGGAGAAAAGAAAGTTCACGCACACAAGCAAACTATGATGTGACTATTTTAAAATGTATTTTTTTTTTTTTTTTTAAAACTTTTCTTTTTTCTCCTTTTTTTATTCTTTTCTTATTATGGGAAGGTTTTCATCAAAGAGCTTTTTGTTCATTTATAGTTATTTTTACAGAAAAAATACTGTACAACTTTTTTCTTGAAACAATATTTTGAAGATCATCATCATCATCATCTACACATTTAATTACCTATATCATATTTTTTTTTTCAGAGCCACGGTCGAGAAATAATTTCAATAAAACTTTTTGGGCTCCTGGATTTCATACACAGTTGTTCCAGAGGTTGAAAGACACAGTGAACCAAGAGACGGGCTCGGCAAGGAAACGTTTTGTAATTTAGAACTATCTGAATATTTCAATATTTTCTTTTTCTATAAAGATTTGATTTAAATCACAGTCCTTGATAGTGTTTCTCATGGGGCTACCACAAACACACCTGGTAGGCCTATTCCATATTGAATTCATCCAATTACAGAAGCAAATAAAAACAAACCTCATTTTTAAATAAAACACAGAACAACAGTTCTTCGTCACACTAAACAATTACTTGTGCATCAAAGCAAACTGAACTGAAACAATAATGTAAAGAAATTTCCCTGTTCAAAGATATATGCTGAATTTTTTTTTTTTATAAAGTAAAAATGAACCTAAAAAAGTGCAAAACACCCTAAATTCTCATCGCAAGGTCACATAAATATTAAATAAAACCATTACAATTGAAACTCAACCACTGTCTCGGCCGAGGAAGAACAACAAAAATATAAACACATTGTCTTCTTTCTGTACAACCCCTGCCCCCCCCCCCCCCCAACCCCACCCAACCCCCCCGATCCCTCGTTAGATCTTAGTGACTCCACTTTTCTGCGGTTCAGTCCATTCAAACCCTCAGCAAGTTCATCTCACGATGTTTACGTTCTGTAACTTGATATGCAGAGGGTTCTGAGGGAGAGAGACTTCTGGAAACCACACTCTCTGCCCCCCCCCCCCCCCCCCCCACCCGCCCACCCCACCTCCATCTTGTTTTCATCTATTGGTTCATGCTACACAAAAGAAAACAAAACAAATCCAACCAACCCCCCCCACCCCATCCATCCCTCCCTCCCTCCCTCCCTCCCTCCCGTCACTTCCTCACGTTCTCTCTACATTCAGACCAGGAAACCCCGTGTTTGGTGAAGGATACTTTACCCCACACGTGCGTCCTGAAGACCAGGGGAGAGAGCGGTCGCTCCGTTTAACCTCCCGGTCAAGTAGCACCATCGAACCGTTCTCGCTAAAGAGCCAGTCCACGGGCAAGAGAGCCGAGCTCCTGCGTCATCTCTTCATTTGCCTATTTAACTGGCCCTTTGACTGGACACTTAAGCAGGGAGAAACTTCTAGAACAATTTAACAAACACGACAAAAAAAAGCATAACAAAAAACAAAAAAAAAAAACCCTCGCCTTCAAACCAGTCATCCCTGTGCCAACGGAAAAAAAAAAATGATGCGACAATTATGAAAGAACTTCTGAACAGTTAGAAACAAACAGACAAACAAAAAACATTTTAAATATATATGTTCTTAATGTATTTAAATATATATGTCATCCACATAAAAGTGCACTAATCATACGCAGAAGCCTAGAAGGTAAACAGTGGCTATCGTTAGATGGCAAGAAAAACAGCGATTAGTGGGAAAGCTGAACTGCGATGATGGAGTTCTTTCTGTGGGCCTCGCACGCGGAGAACCAGGCGTTGCTGGGGTCTGAGCCCATTTCCACTAGCCCGGGACTGACAAAGCAACGTACTGCCGTCGGATTCAGACGAGACGGGGGGGGGGGGGGGGGGGGTCGGCCGTCGGCATGGAATGAAAACTAGAACGCTACCGGTCCAACAGTATTTCTGAACGGAGAATTTCGCCATTAAAAGAAAAACTGAAAAAAAAAATAAATAAAATAAAATAAAAAAAACGGGAAAAAAAATGTTAAAAGGAACCAGGAGTACAAGCCAAAGCACTAATGCAGAATCCCTGCACTTCAATAATAATAATAATAATAATAATAATAATAATAATAATAATAATAATAATTAATGCTGCATTGTGTTTTTCATTGAAATCAGATATTCTAATACAACCTCTTCAATAAATCTCCCTATGTATATTTATACAGTGATTTCCCTTTAACCACTATCAAGGGATCAAGCAGTTCATGTAATGACTGAACTGACAATTTCCTTTGTATATCAACATCCACACACCTAGAGTTTATAGCTATATAATATTTTCTTTTTTTTTCTTTATGGTGTATTTTTTTTTTCCACACACGAAAAAAGTAACGAACAAAAAAACAAAAAAGTCAAACATGCACGCACACAAAAAAGACTGATGTGTAGGAAAAAGGTTTTAAATTTCCGCCCGTGTGTAAAAGAGGGCCTCATCTATATGTTTTTTTTTTCTTCTGTTCATTCGTTATGCATAATTAAATTAATAATGTTGGTCATCTTGTAAACATCATAATAAATCATTTCGGGCCGTCATGTTTTAAATTATTTTTTTTGTTTGTTTTGTCTTGTCATCGTCGATGTCAATGTCCCTTTCGCGTGTTAAATGAGGCCACTTTAATTCCTGTTTGTTCATAGTACGCGGGTGGGGGGTGGGGGGGGGGGGGCGTTTCTCCTCAGTTTCTGTACAGGGGTCATGGCTCAGGGGTCGGCCTCTCGGGGTTCCAGTTGGGAAGCGTCGGCGTGGTTTGTGGAAGCATCGAAGCTCTCTCCGTTGTCCTTGTCGCCGTCCGGGCCCTCCGGCCCCGGCATGGAGTCTTCGTACGAGTCCGTGTTCAGGTCCTCCTCGCCCTCGTCTTCCTCCTCCTCCTCCTCCTCCTCCTCCTCCTCCTCCTCTTCCTCGTCCTCGGCGTTGATCTCCTCCTCGGGGGAGAGGTCGTCCTCGGCGTCGCCGGACGTGCCCGTGGTGTCGTCCTGGCCGCCTGGGGCGGCGAGCTGCGGGGCGGGGCCGGGCGCCGGCCCGTCCCCGGCCAGGACGTCCCGCGGCGCCTTCTTGCTCAGGTCCAGCGAGTCGTTGAGCCCCAGGCCCGTCGGGTTCTTCAGGAAGAACAGCGAGCTGCTGGCGTCGGTGCCCAGGGTGAGCGACCCGTCCAGGTTGATGGAAGAGGCGGGGTGCTCGTACCCGGGGCAGCCGCCCCTGGCCGACGGCAGGAACACGGGGCCGCTGTTGACGGAGGACAACCCCTGGGGCGGCGGCGGCGGCGGCGGGCGGGGTGGCGGGAAGACCCGCGGAGGAGGCGGCGGCGGCGGCGGCGGCGGCGGCGGCGGAGGAGGAGGAGGAGGACGCGGGCACCCCGCCCACGAGGTGGCCCTCCTGATTGGGCGAGACGGAGGGCAGCTCCCCGCGCTCCTGCTTCTCGTGCTTGCGCTTGTGGGAGTCCATCTGGGACATGCCCACCACCGTGTGCTTGCACTCCGGGTAGGTGCAGTGGAAGTGCGAGCACTTGAGCTTGTACTTGCAGTCGGCCACCTCGCAGTCGGCGCTGGAGCTGAACTGGCAGAAGCCGGCGGCGCTGATCACGTCCTGCTTGCCGTGGTGCTTGCGGTGCGCCGTCACCTTGGTGCTGTCCGTGCAGCGGAAGCCGCAGCGCAGGCAGTGGAAGTGCGTGCTGTTGCCCGAGAACTGGCAGTCCGGGAAGCTGCAGCTGAGCGAGGACTTGAAGCGCTTGAAGTCGTCCAGCACCAGGTTGTCCACGCGGTCGTGGTGCTGCGCGTGCTTGTACATATGCGTGCGCCCGCAGAAGCGGTAGCCGCAGTTCTCCCGGGTGCAGTGGTAGTGCGTCACCTTCAGCGAGAACTGGCAGCCGGCGTCGCGGCAGTCCTCGTACAGGTCGTAGCGCCGGAAGCCCTCCAGCATCATGCCCTCGTCCAGCATCTTGCGCGACGAGGCCGTCTTGCGCCGCTTGCCGAAGGGCGACATGTCCTCGATGATCCAGAAGCGCTTCTTGGCCCCCGTCGCCGTGGGGATGGAGATGGTGTTGCCTGGCGATAGGGAGGGAGAGGGAGGGAGAGGGAGGGAGGGTAAAAAATAAAGCGTCAGTCTCGACCAGTCACAGATGACAAGCAGAGACAACAAAACAAGCCCTTCCCTGGCCTTCTACTCTGCATTTACTCTGGGAAATCAGGCGCCATTTTGGCTCAACGGCGCCGTGCAGTGCGGAGCCCAGCCTTGCGGTGGACAGGTGAATGATTCACACCCCTGCTGGCTCGCGGAAGCCTTCGCGGCGCGTGCCAGCGCTGAATAATGAATTACATTAATGGGGGTGATTTCGTGACAAAGGAAACCTGAGGCGTTTAATGGATGCCTGCAGCGTACCACAGCCAAGCTGCCGGACCTCCGGGACCCCTGTACCCCTCGGGTTTGTGAAGGAGGCACGGCTACCGGATCGACTCGGGGTCAGCGCTAACAATACGATCTTGGGCCTGTCCCACTAAGAATCAAGAGGCCTCAATAAAACTTTAACACGGTTAAAATAAAAGGGCTAGACTGGGCCGTACTGGGTTTGCAGGGGCTCTGTTCCACTGGGGGGGGCCTACTGAAACGGGACATTAGGAAATTTGGGAAACAGGGAGGCAAGCGACTGTAAAATATGGAGGATCCTAAAACATAACTGTAGATCCTCCTTTCAGCCTCTCTGTTTTCAACACACCCCGCTGCCTATCGTCTTGATGTACAGTCCACTGCTTGTAATATTTAAATGCCGTGCATACTCCATTTTATTGCATAGTGCTTAATCTGACTGGCATTACTTCTGTCGTGTGAATAACCCTGTGAAGTGCATAATCGTACAGCAACCCTGATTATCCTGTATGGAGTTAACTGTATAACACAACCCTATACTTTCAGCATTATTTTTCTGTAAAGAAATATTTTAATAATACTTATAAATTTATAGATTTTATGTATATACTAGATTACTTTATAATAACTTCAAGTGTACTTGGTTTGGTTACTATGGTTTCATCATACATATCGTATTGACAAATCTTAATCATTGCAGTCGTGCAGAGAATAATTTAAATTCATTCGGTGGTAGGAAACCAGTTTAGTAATGTTTCCACCCTTGATACTAATACAAAAACATGGAAAATGATTATGTCAAATGAGCCTCAGGACTTGGCACCACATGACAGTGTGTTCAACAGTGTCTGCACAATGACACATCAGTCAAAGAAAAACAATGTTAACAATCAAGTAGTAGTGCAAGTTTGTTCAAAACTATAAAAAGCTAGTCCCTTCTTCCACGCCTGCCCACCCACGCCCATGTATCACACCCAGCTACCAGATTTCCCACTGGCTTTTCCTGCAGAACTTAAAGATAGCATTATAGACTTATCTTTCTCATGATAAACTTTCTTTTTTTCAGCTTTGAATTTACAATAAAAGATATGATTGTGGTATCCAGGATCTTTGTTTAAAAAAAAATAGGCATGTTGGCAAAAAAAAGCACGTTTTACAAGGAGAACGAATCGAAAGGGCACTCGCTCTTACACTGTAAATATTGACAGTTTTCAGAGGACTTTTATTTTATATTCCTTAACATCGAGGAGTAAGGCTAAATGTGTGGTCACACAGTTTTGCTTCTACACAGGACTTTTATTTTATATTCCTTAACATCGAGGAGTAAGGCTAAATGTGTGATCACACAGTTTTGCTTCTACACACAGGACTTTTATTTTATATTACTTAACATTGAGGAGTAAGGCTAAATGTGCGGTCACACAGTTTTGCTTCTACACAGGACTTTTATTTTATATTTCTTAACATCGAGGAGTAAGGCTAAATGTGCGGTCACACAGTTTTGCTTCTACACACAGGACTTTTATTTTATATTCCTTAACATCGAGGAGGAAGGCTAAATGTGCGGTCACACAGTTTTGCTTCTACACACAGGACTTTTATTTTATATTCCTTAACATCGAGGAGTAAGGCTAAATGTGTGGTCACACAGTTTTGCTTCTACACACAGGACTTTTATTTTATATTACTTAACACCGAGGAGGAAGGCTAAATGTGTGGTCACACAGTTTTGCTTCTACACACAGGACTTTTATTTTATATTCCTTAACATCGAGGAGGAAGGCTAAATGTGTGGTCACACAGTTTTGCTTCTACACACCAGTCTGTCTATCTGTACGCCAGTGCGCTGCGCCTGTTGCCGTGTTCGTTCGCTCGTGTCGGGATGAGTACCTGCTGCGTCCTGCACTATGGGGACGTCGTTTTTAACCGGCGACGGGGCGGCAACAATCGGACTGAAAGCCTGCGTGCTGGTCGGCATGACAACGCCCCGAGTGGCTCCAAGAGAGGCGCTGAGCAGAGAGTATGAGAGACAGGATGGAGAGAGGAGGTATGGCAGCGAGGGGAGAGGAGGCCGGAGGAGAGCCGGAGAGAAAGATGGAGGCTGAGGCTGGGGCGGAGGAGGTGGAGGTGCATTGTGGGTAGCAGCAGTGTCAGCGGGGGCTGCGGAGGCAGGAACAGTGACCTGGCAGCCTGATCCTACAGAGACAGGTTGTCCAGGATGTGGGACAGGGTGGGGTGGAGACATGCGCGCACACACACACACACACGCACACACACACACACACACAAGCAGAGACAGGGGTGGGAGGTACACAGAGGGAGGAGATAACAAAAAAAACCACAAAGAAAGAAGCCAAATGAAAACAAGAACCCAAACAGCCCAAGCAACAATGGTGAGAATGGAAGATAACATTTGAAATCAAAATAACATGAAGAAAAATAATACAGACTCATTTGATGAAGGCAAGGCAAGAACCGAGAAGGGGGAGGAGACTATCTGACCTTCCTTACAGAGAAAGAGAGAGAGAGAGACAGAGAGACTGAGAGAGAGTGAGAGAGAGAAAGAGGGAGAGAGACAGAGAGAACAGAGAGAGAGAGAGACAGAAAGAGTAATAGAGAGTGTGAGAGAGAGAGACAGAGAAAGAAAGAGAGACAGAGAGAGAGAGAGAGAGAGAGACAGAGAGACAGATAGAGAGAGAGAGAAAGAGGGATAGAGAGTGAGAGAGAGAGAAAGAAGGATAGAGACAGAGAGAGAGAGAAAGAGGGATAGAGACAGAGAGAGAGAGAGAGAGAGAGAGAGACAGAGAGACAGATAGAGAGAGAGAGAGAGAGAGCTGGAGAGAGAGAGAGAGAGAGAGAGAGAGGGACAGAGACAGAGAGAGAGAGCTGGAGAGAGCCGGGCTGTAGCACTCCCGGTGTTGGTGCAAAGTGCAGGCCTGCTGTGACTGCACTGGCACTACCCTGGAGTTGCCACAGGGAAAACTCAAATGCGAGGGGCGGCGGAGACGACTGTAAAATCAATTTACAGCGCCGTAATTTGATAAATGTCATAAACTACGGAAAACGTTTGCTGGGTCCCTATGTTTTATAGACAAGGAGGTACTTTCATGTGACTCAACTGAAAGACGGTACAACCGAAATAAAACAATCTCCGTGGTGCCAGCCTTTTCACCTCAGCTAACCTGAGCAAGATTATGAAAGGGTTTTCCATGAAAAAATGATGGCTTGAAAATGACCTCTGAATATTTTAAAAGTTATTTTAAGGCCTCCCAGATAGAACAGAACTACCTTTTTCATTTGCTATTGACTCCTTTCTCTCACACCAATGTGGAGAGACATGATAAAGCACATTTGAACAAGAGCAGAGTTTAACGATATCTACAAAAAAATGCAACAAAAATGCAACATGCGTATGAACCACGTCAGATTAAAATGATGGTGTGTATGGTGCATCATGCCAGATTTAAATTAGCCGGGGCAAACAAGTCTATGAACCTTCTCATATTATGCTGACCGTACCCACTGTCTCAGACAGGTTCATTATTGACACACTACTCATTTTACACAAAGCGGCAGCCATTTTGTGATGCGGTTATATCGCATTGAGTTCCAACATACACTTTCCACGCTATCAATTCTCAGAAAGCGCGGTTGACGTCATTAACTGTCGACGCAACGTCATTACTAACGCCGTTAAGCAAAGTCACGAGCGGGCAGGGGGGCCCCGATGGCCGGCCCGGGACCTTCAGGCGCGAGCACCTTCGGCGGCTTTCCGGGGAGCTCACCTGCCGGGGAGCTCTCGTTCTCCACGGGGGTGCTGGTGCAGCTGCGGTCGGGGTTGGAAGACTCGGAGGAGAGGCCCAGCGGGCTGCCGCCGCCCATGTAGTCCATGTAGTCGTCCGTCTCGTCCATCATGTTGGAGTAGCCGGGGTTGAGGCCCGAGTGGCCGCCCAGCGAGCCGCCCGACATGTTGGCCATGTGGTGCATCTCGTCCGACCGGGGAGCGTGGGACATCATCTGCAGGGGGCGCACACGGGAGCAGTTGGGAATTTTGGGGAGGGGAGGGGGGGTTGGTAGGGGCGGCGGTAGGGGACAGCGAGGGACGTGAGTGGGCACGGCCCGGCTCCCCCCATTGGCCGGTCTGCCGCGCAGCTGTGCACACATCTCGTCGCGGGGAGAGTGCGTGCGAGGCGCCCCGGCTGTTTTTCGCGGAGGGCGAGAGTTTCTGTGCACCCGTCGGTTTGCATACTTGGCGTATGCAAACCACCGCCGGCAGGAACTCTCCGTCGCTAGAGTTCCTGCTCGCCGTTTGCATTTCTTCACGCGTAATCAACACATGAAGAGAGATACGGCAGCGATAACGCACCCCCCCCCCCTCCCCCCCTTCCCCCCACTCCCTGGAGCCATGGCGACCTACCTGGGACGGAACCCTGTCAAAGTTCTTTCCCAGCATCCTCCTCATGTGCTTGCGGGCGTGGGACGTCATCTGGTGCTTGAGCAGGAAGGAGAACTGGCAGCCCTCCCGGATGCAGTGGAAGTGACTGTTCACCTGGTTGTACTTGCAACCTGCGCACAAGTGGGGGGTGGGGGGTGGGAAGACAAGCCAGCGTTGGGTATGGCGGATTCAGACTCTGGACCGTGTAAAACAGGTTTTTTTTTACAGTGGCATGCATGAAGGAGCGACCTATCTCTGACATCTGAGGGCTGATACAGTTGGCTCATTTCCCTTCTGCTTAGTCACGCTTTGTTGCCTTTTCGTTCTGTTGTATTGGCAGTTTGTGAGTTAGTCACGTGACGCAGCACACGAAGGTTTGCCCACCACGCACTGCGTGTTAATGTGTTCTCGCGGGCGCCCAACGACAACCTCTTGGGGTGTTGGAACACACTGATGAAGATAAGCGCGCCAACTGAACTTTTTATCGAAATTTTTAATCAAATTTCACAAATACATTATCATGCCCACCACATGCATGGTAGGCCCAGCGTCACATGGCACTACTGTAGAGAGCTTTCACTGCCGGAACAGGATTTCATTTAATTGGCATTTAAATAAATTCTACTTAATGAAAATATAAGCATACCACCGGCAACTGAAGTAAACATACAATTACTTCTATATCAGATTAATTTTTCAAAAACTATCCACTGCAGAATTTTTCATACGTTTCATTGTACAGCAGCCATAGCCTAATTGCTGTATGAATTCAAATTAAGTCGCTGCTTTTTTGTAACTTAATCAAATGGTATGGCAAGCTACTAATAATTTTATTATAAATCGGGCCCACTGAAATAATTGAAAGAGGAACATGCGGGCAAGGTGCTGGCTCGTTGGTTGCCGTGGTAACCGGGGCACTGCACAATGCCACGTGTCATCGAATAGCTTTTTGTTGTGCAACCTTGGCTACGGCGCGGAACATGCAAAGTTGAGCAAACAGCACCAACTGCCGAAATATCAGGGCCCTTTTGTCGGAGTGGAATCCAGGTAACATCGTAACCAAACTTCTGTTTACTGCTGCTGCCATGGCAACCACCCTCGGCGTCCTGCTGAACCATCAATTCTTTATGACTCCGGTGTTTGCTTTTGTAAAAGTTGAAAAACATTCTATCCCCCCCCCCCCCGGCCCCCACCCCAACCCCCCCACCTACCACAATGCAACAGGCATATTAACACGAGAGACAAAAGAGCAGTTGATATGCAGCACTTTGTTTGTCTGTCGACCTCCAGCAAAAAACGTTTTTTTTTTTTCTGAGAGAAAAACAGCTTCTCATTTATTTGTGTGTGCTGACGATACAGCTCTGGAATAACGCAGCAACGCAAACACAGTGAGCTAAACATGCCCTGTAATTAACAAACTTTAATTACTTGTTCTTGGCAGGTTAAATACACATAAAAAGACAACCATCAACCTGATTGCCTGCTATAAATACATAAGTTTATTAATATAAGACAAAAAACGGTAGATACATTTTCCTCTCGCTGCTCACTGCTCTTTCCTATAAAATACTGAAGGACCTGAATAATCTTACACATTGGGAACACATGTAAATGATATAAATTGACGCTAAATGCTCCTCATTGAAGAGAACAGGTAAATAGTAAAACTACCTGCAAGGTCAAATAGTGCTTGTCATGAAAAATGAAAAATGCATAGTATAATTTTGCCTATATAAAGTGAGAACTGAAAGTAGGTATAGTTCTGAACTGTCATTATTTAACCCTCTGAGGTGTAAGCTCACAAATACGTGATTAGAATGTTCTCAACTGAACATTCTAATGCTGATGTCACAATCACCACTGGTAACCGAAAGCAACGGAGTTCCAGTTCTAGAAGTTCCATGAATTCTGATAAAACATTCATGGAAACCTTAGCCTCAAGTGATTAAATGCACCGATCGGCTGTTAGATGATAACTAATAGCTGAGTGCCGGGAACAGCAGCATACTTTGAACGCTGGCTGAACAGTGCGGAAAAATCTAGAAAACACGTGTGGGCTTAGGGCAGTAGGGCATAGGGCTCAAGGCGCAATTACTATTATGCAACAATTTCACCTCCAAACCAGTCCGAGGGCCCGAGTGAAAAAGGCTTCTTTATAGAGTGGCACGAGGGGGAGGACACGGTTTATTAACTACGCAGTTCTGCGAGAGGCGTCGGTTCGGTTTGGGCGCGGCGCGCGTCATTACCCAGCCGGCCGCACTCCTCCCGCTTGGTGAAGTACTTGAACCCGTTGGCGGCCCGGCGCTCGGCCTTCTCGTGCTTCTTGACGTGCCAGGGCAGCTTGGTGGTGATGTTGGTGACGAAGTAGCAGCCGGGCCTCAGCAGTGGTAGTGGCCCCTCATCCGAAACTCGCAGTGCTGGAGGCGGGACGGGCGGGAAACGAGACAGATCAGCGTTAGCCGCGAGCGCTGGTACGAACACGGTACGGCACGCGAGGCGCCACATCACAGCCAGGTTACAGTGTGCCCTGTAACCTGGCTAGTGCTGTATAGACACAGGTAGAAGACAAAACAAAAAAACTGAAAGTAAATTTTTGAAATTATAAATTCCTTTTTTTAACCTGACACTACACTCTTTCCCGCTTTTGAGAGCATGAGATGGGGATCCCCAGCCACTCTCACCCCCTCTGTCACCCCCCAATTTTTGCCCCGAGCGAGGGGCTCCCGACCCTTTCCTGTGAGGTGGGAGTGCCCCAGCTCCTGTGCCCCTCCTTTCTGGCACATCTAATTAGTGCTGCCAGTGTTCTTATTCTCCCTACCACCCTCCCTCTCTCTCTCTCTCCCTCCCATTCTCTCTCCCTCCCTCCCTCTCTCTCTCTCTCTCTCCTCTCCCTCTCTCTCTCTCCCTCCCTCTCCCTCACTCCCTCCCTCCCTCTCTCTCCCCCTCCCTCCACCCTCTCTCTCTCTCTCTGTCCCTCTCTCTCTCTCTCTCTCTCCCCCTCCCTCTCTCTCTCTCTCTCTCCCTCTCCTCCTCTCCCCTCTCCCCTCTCCCCTCCCTCTCTCTCTCTCTCTCTCTCTCCCTCTCTCCCTCCCTCCCTCTCTCCACTGTAACCTGTTTCCAACCCGCCATCTGTTTTCCAGGCGGAGCGTCCCGCAGGAGTGGGGCACCTGGGAGCCCCTCGCGAGGGCCCGTGTTTACTGAGGAGTGGCTGGAGACGCATAAATGAATGAATTTAAACTGTTTCCCCCCAAATATGAGAGCTGGAAATGTGGGAGGAGAGGGGGGGGAGAGAGAGAGAGAGAGAGAGAGAGAGAGAGAGAGGTGGATCTTATTTATAAATCTGTTTAAGAAAGGAAGTAGGGAATTTGTTCATTTTATTTTTTTTTTTTTACTCCGGAACACAAACTGAGACAGACATCCTTTTAAGTTAATGTGGCGTGAAAATATGTAGCGCAACAGAATTATTATCGATCATGTGCTTTATTCACATTGATCAGATGTACGCAGGTAAATTATGAGCCTAGATTGGCTGATTTTATTTATTGCTTATTTGAGCAGACTAAGCAGTCGGTAACTGACCGTTAATACATGCTACAATGGAACAGTCATCACCGTTGCACTGGAACAACAGAAGTGATCAGAATAAGAGGGAATTAGAAACTGAAGGAATGTTGGTGCATTCTGGTTAAAAACCCCAGTCAGTGTTAAGACATCACCCTGGTTCTGGTTCTGGTTCCGTGTTGTTGGCCTGGCTCTTGGACTCACCTGGTTAGGACAGAGACACTGGAGAGAGTAGTAGGAGAACTGGTCCCGCACGTTGACCAGGTTGTTGTTGGGGTTGATGTGGTCCAGGCAGTGGGACTCGGCCTTCCCGGACGTCTTGCACACGTACTTGCAGTTGCCGAAGAGGCAGTGGAAGTGAAACTTGTTGGAGTACTTGCAGTCCGTAGCCAGGCAGGGGTCGCTGAAAAAAAACGAGACGTGCAACAGCGTCGTTTTAGCACGTTAGCAACAAAAAACAACAACAAAAAAAAAAAACAATCGCTGGGCACGAAATCGAAAAAAAAAAACGTGCAGTCAAATAACAGGACTAAATAACAGTGCTGGAACAAAGGCCACATCGCACTTAAAACGGCCTCTCCCAGGAACGCAGATAAGACCAGGGCAGAGGTGCCACGGGCAGCTCAAGGTAACGGGAACTCTAAAGAGCAACAACGCAGAAAACACGGCACCCGCATTATGACATTAGGCCCGGATGCAGCCTCTCAGGAGCCGATGCATCGCAGAGCTGAAGTTTAATGAGTAGCAGTTACACGGACTATACCGTAGTCTATAGAGCCAGCTGCAGAAATGATAGCATTTATAGCTTGCCCTCTATACCTGCATGTACAGTAAGTGCTTTCCTTGACACACTGAGCAGTACTATTAGAAGGAACCTAACTGTAGTTGATGCCATTGTACATTATTTGCCGTAGTTACCGGTGAAAATACGCACTGCCGCAGGCACTGTAATGGGCCGCTTCTAAAACCGTATAGCGTCAGACTCACTTGTCCTGGAACTGCAGGAAGCCGGGCTTGACCTGTGGCTTGGCGTTCTCCAGGGAGGTGGTGGCCAGGGGCGAGGTGGCGGGCAGGTTGGGCATGGAGGCGGGCAGCTGCGGGATGGAGCCGGCCAGCTGCTTCCAGGCCAGCATGGAGGGGGAGGAGCCGAAGCCGCCCGCCGTGGTGATGGTGGGCACCTCCATGGCCGGCGCGGTCACCATGGAGACGGGCGCGGAGGGCTGGGAGTTGGCGCCCTCGCTGGGCTCCTTGGAGTCGTTGAAGGGCGGCTCCGACTTCACCTTCAGGGTCGCTCGGAAGTGGAAACTGAACGGGGCACACGAAGGGGGGGGGGGGGGGGGCACAATGTCAGCGCTCGGCACGGCAAGCGGCCGAAATAAATTAGCACATACTGTTCGAGAACAGTAATAAAAATGTTTTTTTTTCTCTAAAAAACAGCATGCACACGATTGTGTTCCGAGCGCTGAAACTCCCAGCATGGCCTGCGCTGCCCAGCGCCGCTACTGTACAAACATGCCTTTTAATTACAGGCCAAGCGCAGGGGCAGCGACGTGGAGGAGCTTTAACGGCAGATTTGCGCATTCCAGCAGAAGCACGAGGGCTAATCGTGTCATCTGGCACACGCCATTTGAGCCTGAGCCGCTCCTGAAGGTGAAAGAAAGCATTCATCCAATCGTGTAGGAAAAAATTTTTTAAAAAAAAAAGGAGAACCCGTTAATAAAAGAGACAGACTGCCCGTTTTGCACCCAGGTTGTCGGGGGGGGGGGGGGGGGGGGGGGGGGGGGGGGGAGGGGGAGGGGGGTTAGGGGGGGGGAGAGAGAGAGAGAGCCCGCACTCACTTGGCGTGCTTGACCGCCCCGTCCACGGTGCTGAAGAGGGCTCCGCAGTCCTCCACCAGGCAGTGGAAGTGCACCTTCTGCAGGAAGTCGCAGTGGGCTTCGCAGAAGTCGTCCGTGCCGAACCTGACGACGACAGAATGGCCAAGAAAAACCGTGAGTGAAAAAAAATACAAACGCTGCTTACTGCTGCAAGGCTCCCGCAAAAGGAAAAGTAATTGGAGCCGGTCTGTGAATTAAGATGAGCACCTGAAGGAGTCAGCCTCGTTGTTACTGAGAGCTGACATGGCTGCTTGTTTGTGGATCCTATTTTTTCTTAGTCATCTGCACAAGTATGCCCTCTTTTTTATGTCACCTGTGCAGACATGCCTTCATTTATAGTTACCTGTACGCATATATCACCGTTTTTTGTTACCTGAGCAAATACAGCATGTCCTCATTTTTTGTTTTCCTGCGCAGGTATGTCCTCATTTTTAATGACCTGTGCAGGTATGTCTCATTTCTAATTCTTAGTCCTCATTTCTAATTACCTGTGCAGGTATGTGCTCATTCTTAGTTTACCTGCACAGGTATGTCCTCATTTCTAATGACCTGTGCAGGTATGTCCTCGTTCTTAGCTTACCTGCGCAGGTATGTCCTCCAGAGCTCCACGGGCTTGTCCTGGACGGGCCTCTTCATCGCCCGGCTCAGGTACTGCGCGGCCTCGGAGTTGTCCACGCCGTGGCCCGCCCTCCAGCTCCGCCTTCAGGTTCATGCCGCTGAAGAACCCGGGGTTCACCTGCGACATCTGCAAAACACGCAGGGGGGTTGAGCCACTGAAGGGTCCCCCCCCACGCGGGACTGCGCGGGGGGGGCACACACCGCTCAGAGCCTCCAAACAGCCAGCGCTACCGCTAACCGAGCACTGGCCGAGCGCCCGCACGCGCGCCACGCCTTCCACGCGCGAACAGTCGCTCGCTTGTCACGCGATCGGGCTAACTGCAGCGAGGCCGTGAAAGGCCCAATTCGAGAGAAGGCGGGTCACAGGTCATAGGTCACAGGTCATCCGAATGAACGCTTTCGGATGCAAACGTCTCCCGTCGGGAGGCAGCGGGCGCCTCGCGGGAAGATTCACGGCCGCGTCCGAACGTCGCGGAAGAGAGAGAGAGAGAAAAAAAAAAAAAAAAAAAAAAAAAAAAAAAAGCTCTTAGCCGGTCTGCGTTGCTGCAGGAAAAATGGATTTTGATACCTCTTTAAATCATCAAGGTAATGGATCCTTACACTACATTTATTTCTGTCGGAAAAGATGTATGATTAAAACACTGTCCATTTTAATCTCCGCGAAAACACACAATGTTTAAATATCTTTCCCCGACCGCTTACTCTTTTAAAAAAAATGAGGGTGACGGTTTTTCTATTTTATTTTTGCTTCTTAATCAAATAATTTACTAACTCCATAAATAAAGACAGAGCGGAGGGAAGGGAAAAAGGAGGAGGAGGAGGAGGGAAAATGCATGCAGAGTTCAAAACAGCTCATCAAAAAACAAACATCTCTATATATCTGGTGTGGCATCCAGCTACCGGTTCATTATATTAATTTGTGAGCGGTGGGTTGAAATTACACCGTATGAAAAATGGCTGGAAAATTTAAATGGTACAAACTCATCTTATTAGCGGTGAAACATTAAAAAACAAACAGCCCCCTCTGCGTCCTGCTAATTTGTCTTGGGATGAAACTGGGTGATGGATGGATCTTACCTTATTCATAAGCGAGGATAAAAGAGATGTATTTCCCGGTACAGGATGTCCGTTTGATTCATTACTGGAACAAGGAAAATGAACAATGTTTAGTCAAGATTTGCATGAGAACAGTAAATATTAACATTTATCACGGGACTGCGGGGGATAGGCGATGAAGAAAAAAGACTTCTTTAGCGAAATAAAAATGATATAAAACGAAACTGAACTTGAAGGCGAGGCTTGAAAAAACAGTGAAAATTGCTCCAGTGAGCCATTTGTGCAAACAACCTTTGGAAATGTGAAGGTGCAAAAAAAAAAAAAAAACAAAAGCAAACAAAACAAAGAGAAACTCTCTACATCACAGGGTGGTGCTGGTACCGTAATTGTGCAAACAAAAATGAGCAATAGAGAATAAAATAATAAAAAAAACTAGAAATTAAAAAAGCTGATTTGTGATACTGCACAGTAAAATGTCCCGTGTTAATTCAAGAGTACACGGTCCAATGAGGGAGTTGATTTAAGACAGAAAATGTAACTGTGTAGAAATATGAATGTCTAAGCTGATCCATACACTGGAAACTGAGACATCAAACAGGTGCAGCATCCCTCCATGGCAGCCACATTAACTAGACGGGTCCTTTTTTGCAAAGGCACCTTTTAGATCAATTAAAACGGTGTTTGCCTGAGAAATGAACAGTGAGTGACACAGTGAGAGGGCAGGTCTGGCTGTGCAATGGGGCCTCCTCCACAGAGGCGGGGCCGGTGCGTGGGGCCTGGGGGGCCGGGCCGGGCCGTACCTGTGGTCCTTCTTGCTCAGGTCCAGGCTGTGCTCCTGCACGGAGTCCTGGGAGGCGCCGGAGGTAGCGTCCACCGGCTCCTGCTTCACCTGAACCAGATTAAACCGGCCCGCCGGAGCGTGGTGACCGTTCCCTGGAGGAGAACCGGAGAGAGAGAGAGAGAGAGAGAGAGAGAGAGAGGGAGAGAGGGGGAGAAAGAGAAGAAACAAACACCCGTTACTGTTGGTCTGCATCATTATGACCGTGACGAGATCTGATCTGACTTCTGTCCCGGCCAAAAAGGATACTCCGAGTGATAATTATGGCAAAATTATGTCAGGCCGTCAAAGGCTGGCGGGCTTTTTTAAGTGGTGACTAAGAGGAGGGAGGAATGAGGGGAAAAGACTCCTTTTTCAGGGGCGCTTGTCAGAACTGATCTGCCGGCCTGCCTCTTAACTGTTCATTACATGGGATGCTAATGCTGAGGGAAAGTGGCAGTTGCAGACTGGTCACCCCCCTCCCTCCCATCTCCGCTTGTCCTCGTTGGCCCGGCAACGGACGGCAGCCAGTGCCATTGAGCATGCCCAAAAGGGACGTCTGCCAACGTCGGTCAGATTGGAGGTGACAGCCAATCAGATCAGTTCAAACAGTGTGACCTCTCGATCGGATTTCCAGGATAGGTATTCAGTGGATGATGTGGTGAGTGAGACAGAAAAAGGAAAAAAAAAAAAAAAAAAAAAAAAAAAGAGTTGAAGAAAAAAAAGATGTAAAAAAAGAGGGAAGGGAGGGACGTTGACAGGAATATGTGCCCCGGCTTTCTCCACAATCCCCAAGTGATTGAAATATTAATTTGCCCCGGGGCTATGCAGAAGGAGCTCTGCTTTTCTGCAGACAGTAAGTGGTGTTTTATTAAAAAAGGAGGGACGCTAAGAGGACAGACCCCGGCGCAGCCTCTCATCCGGCTGGCGCTGAGCGCGGCGGCAGTGATTGGGCTTGGCGCTGTTTTGGGGGGGAGGGGGCCCATTTTTGAGGGATCGTGACAGGCAAGGACGCGACCGCGGCGTGTGCCCTTGGCCGGGGCCCGGGGAGGCCTACGCTGCCCGCGAAGGACGTCGAAAACCGGCGTGAGAACCGCCATACCCCCCCCCCCCCCCCCCCCCAGTCCCCCCCCCCACCCCCCCCCCCCCCCCACCGCCAAAACCACATTACCACGGAAACACGGAACCGCGACACAGCCCCATCACTTAAAGGGAAAATGATGACCAGAACGGAGAGGCTGTTTATCCGAGTTCTGGGGGGTTATTCTTTAGCGCCGTCACTCCCTCGGGCTCAAATCGTTCTGACAGTGGCGGAGAGTTCGCTAAGGTAGTAGCCTTGCCGTCAGCACAAACAGCCTGATCACTGTCTGCTCAATGATTAATGCGCCTGGCGTTAGACGACCAGCCACTCCCGCCCAATCGAGAGAAAGGACCGCACGCACGAGCCACAGGGGAGGAACGACCAATCATAACGCTCCAGCTTACGGCCCTGCCTCGCACTTTACCTCGTCGCTCGGTTAAGCCAAAGCACAGCTCTGACCAATAAAAGTTCAGGGCTCAGGGTGGCTAACCATAGGACAAGGCCTTGACAGACACCGGTTTAAGTCCAATGACAAGACGGACGGTTATGTTCATTGGAGAGGAACCAAGAAAGTCCGATGAAAAGATATCGCTGGAATCACAGTTCATCTTCGCAAAAAGGCGCTCATGACCCTCGGGAAAAAAAAAAAAGAGAAAAGAAAAGAAAAGAAAAAGCAACCAGTTTGATCTCAGAGTGACAATTTTCTGGAAGTTCTCCAGGAATAATGTTCTAGCGTGTAATTAGCCCTGCTAAGTTGCAGCGCCAACGAGAGATCATTTGTACCGCGTGTCTAATTAGCATACCCTTCTGATGTCTGGATCCTTTTTAAAAACCACAACTTAGCAAAACACTTTGGGGTAAATTGGTGCGAAACGCCAAACGAAGGGTGAAGGATAAAAAGAATAAAAAATGTTTCACTGTTTTAAAAAGTACAGTGTATATTTGTATTCATACCGGTACAACATTGCTGCTTTTTTTTTTTTTTTTTTTTTTGGTTTCAAAACAGCTATACCCTGAACTGTGGTTTGTGCTTTTTTTCATAGTTACAAGAAATGGCTCAATGGAGTGGAATCTGCAGCTCATACCCCAACATACATTAAACGAAGTGAAAATAGCCACAGTCCTGAGATGTTTTTTTCGCTTTTCAAAACTCTGAACCCAAACCACTTCCTCTTCAGCTTTTTTTTCCCCCCCTGCAAGTGACCGTCACAAACTTGCATTATTTGGCAACAAAGTGTAGGGGCTCTGTGTCTTTTTGCAAACAAGATCTGTGTCTTTATGCTTTTTATTATGATTTTTTTTTTTAAAAAGCTAAAGAGTGGAAGGCTTCACACCACGTGTGTGTAGAGAGCGACAGCGACAGTTTTCAAACAAAGGCTGTTCACGGCTCACACGTGCTCTCGATGGGAGGTGACGCCATCTGTGGTGTCGCCCCTGTGCTGCACACCCGCCCCCCCCCCTCCCCCAACCCCCCCTCTCAGTACCTGGCCCGGTCCCTGAGGTGGAGCACACACGACAGGCTGCTCCATAACCCCCCCCCCCCCCCCCTCAGCAGCTGCCCCCCCTCTCAGAGCTCTCTCCTCCTTCTCCGAGAAGCACACACCAAACAGGCCCTATAATCCTCCTCTCTGTCCTCCTCAGGCTCTCCTGTTCATCTCCATCCAACCCGGGCCCCGCCCGCGTTAGCCTCACCGAGTGCACAGTCCGCCCCCCCCCCCCCCCCCCCCCCCCACTCGTTCTCACCCGCTTAAAAACTAGAGCTCTTTAAAGAATCTCTTACATTTGCGTCGCCTGCATTGTTTTGTGCTACTAAGCGCAAAGGGATTTGCGAAGTGTAAGAAGGAAGTGATTGACATATAAGGTACACACTCTGATACTGTATGTATGGGTATTGCACAGAGCTGGTAGTTGTGCACAATGTTAGACAGATTTTTTTTTTTTGTGAGGTGAGCAAGGCCATGTGTGGCTTTGACATAGACATGAGCACCAATGCATGCGTTCCTGTAGAAATGAGAGAGAGAGAGAGCTAGACAGAAAGAGAGAGAGAGAGAGAGGGAGACACGGAAAGAGTGAGAGACAGACAGAGAGACAGAGAGAGAGAGAGAGAGAGAGAGAGAGAAGAGTGAGAGTCAGACAGAGAGAGAGAGAGAAAGAGAGAGAGAAAGACAGACAGACAGAGAGAGAGAGAGAGAAAGAGAGAGAGAGAGAGAGACAGACACAGAGAGAGAGAGAGAGAGAGAGAGACCTCCCTCTCCCTGACAGCTCTGGTGCTCTGGGTCATTTCTACTTGAGTGATTCCTGTTTTTATCAGTTTGCATTTAAAAAAAAAAAAAAAAAAAAAAAAAAAAATGTTTTGTACTTTCAATTTCTGAACTTAATTTTATTCAGCCTCCATTTGGTCGGAACGAATGCGGCGCAGATAAGAGTCCAATGATGGGGAAACATGTTGAACACAGGCCCCGGGAGCCTGCTCTGAATGACATTAGGAGGCTTTACGGGCTCTGCCCTGACTGCCGGGGCATTTATCTGCTGATGTATTTCTGGGTATCAATGAAGTGATCACTTCAATAAGAGGTTTGGGGGTGGGGGGGGGGGGGGGGGGCAGGGGGGGGAGGTGGGGGGGGGGGGGGGGGGGGGGGGGGGGGGCTGGCGGGGACAGCAAGCAAGCCCGAGTGTGTTACAGTACACTGAGCAGTTTCTCTCCAACCCCAGAAACCAGAGATGTGTTTTTTTTTTTTTTTTTTTTTTTTTTAAAGCTTCCTCCCCGGCAAGCGCGCCGATGACCTGTACGTGCACTCTCACTCCGAGCACTACCGCAAATGCACCAGATCCACACAGAATTAAAAAAAGAAAAGAAAAGAAATAAAAACTGAAAAACAAGAGAGTAGGACCAGGGGGAAGAGGATGTGGCTTTGCTACCAGTGGTTATGACACTGCGACATGAGCTACACGATCCTTCTTTTTCAATCCATGGACAAGGCATTTGAAAGTTTTAAAAAAACACTGCATGGATGTGCGTAGAGACCGTTTTAACTGAAAGCCTATTCAAAATAAATCATGAGTTTCTTTTTTTTTGGCTACCCTTTGAACAGTGGTCTGCAATACTGGTCCTGTAGAGCTGCAGGTTCTACAGGTTTGCTGGTTGCTGTTGAAACTCAACACCTAACTGATAAATTAAAGCAGTTCATGTCTTAGGTAGCTTGAATCACATGGTTTCTTTGGTTAGATTGGTGCAAATATAACCCAGCAGACTGTAGTGCTCCAGGATTCAGGTCACAGACCCCTAATATTCAACATAGTACCGAGCTGCCCAATCCTGTTCTGGGAGATCTACCATCTTGTAGGCTTTCACCTCAACCCAAAGTTGGCAGACCTGGTTCTACTAATTAGCAGCTCAACAAGGTCTCTAGCTGCTGAATGAGGTGTGCTTGGTTAGGATTGGAATGAAAACCTACTGGACAGTAAATGTTTTTCCTTTCAATCAGCTGCCAATTAAGGCTTTGAGAACAAGGTGTGTGGATTCCTTAGACCAGACGGACGATGACTCAGATGAAACACTTGTGCTGAGAGCCAGCAGACAGACTGTAGCCCTGCAGGTCTGGAGTTTGACTCCTGTGCACTAAAGCTCTGGGGATCCTGGGAAACTCTGAAGTGGACCCCCCACCCCCCACCCCCCCCCCCCCCCCCCCCCCCGCCCCCACTTGCCGCATGCTGGCGGTGGGACACTCACCTGCGTCCAGGCCGCCCGAGGGCTTGAGGGCAGCCGCCGCCAGCCGGGCCATCATGGGCGATATCAGGCCTTTGCTGGCGGAGATCTTCTCCATGATGGAGGAGGCGGCGAAGGAGGTGGGGGTGGAGGCCGCCGCCTCCCCGGTGGCCGAGGAGCACTGGGAGAGGGAATCGGTGGGCATGGAGTGGGCGCCCGAGGCGGCGGCGGCCGAGATGAGGCTGGCGGCCGAGGGGGGCAGCTGGAGCGGCAGGCGGGGCAGCAGCGGGAAGAAGGGGTTGGAGCCGGACATGGCGGAGTTGGACAGCGCCAGGGCCACGGGCATGTTGCTGGGCAACGCCTGGGAGAGCAGGCCGGACATGCGCCCCCCGCCGTGAGGGAGGAGGTGGGCTTGATGGTGTGGCTGGAGGAGACGGCGGTGGTGGGCGTGGGCAGCAGGTGCGGGCCGGAGGAGGACTGCTGGGTGGTGGGCGAGGCGCTCAGGCTGCTGTTCTTGCTGCTGATGGCGGAGAAGTCCATCAGGTCGTCGTTGCTGGACTCCTCCAGCTCCTCCTTGGGCATGAGGAAGGAGGAGGCCAGGCCCAGCACGCCGGACGAGCGGATGTGGCGCCGCTCGTGCTTGCGCTTGTGCGAGGTCATCTGGCTGGTGGAGGTGAAGGTGAAGCCGCAGCCCGGGCGGATGCAGTGGAAGTGGTTGGTGGCCTTGCTGTAGACGCAGCCCTCGTACTTGCACTCCTCGTACTTGTAGAACTTCTTGAAGCCGTCCTTGGCATAGGCGTCGTCTTTGATGTGATAGCTCTTGTGCTTCTCGATGTCGCACTTGTTCTTGAAGGTGAAGGTGCACCCGGGGCGCCTGGAGGTAAGAGCGGGGGGGGGGGGGGGGGGGGTTGGGAAGAGTGAGAAATTTGGGGAATTCTTTCCCAAAGAGGCCTCTCAAATGGGACAATTCCCATTGTCGTGCTACACAAACAAAGACACGAAACTGCATTGCCTAGCTGCACAGCTCCTGGTTTGATGATCGAAGGATGGGTTTGAGCCAGTACGTACACTGTACCCCATTCAGGCCTGGCCGTCTCCCTACCTCCACTAAGGCACTGGCTTAATTAATCCTTTGCTGCAAAAACCCTTCTCCATTGCAGCTACTTTATATCTGAAGAAACTACAAAGCCCCTTCTTTTGTTAGGAAAACCATAATTGGGTTCTTTCAACATCCTAACTTGTTTCAACTCTCCCTTTGATTCATCCTCAGCACGTTCACATGCTCTCTCTCACCCGCCACCAGTGAAGGTAATTTTAAATGTTTAAAGGAAGTCATTAATTGTCTAAACGCTACAGCACGCCAAGTCTGATTTTAACACTCGGTTGGGAGCGTTCGCAATACATTGTCACACCGCCGCCATGTCCTTATACATATTTCAAAAAAATAACCGCCTTCCTCTCCGCAGGCTTAACACAGGAACCTCACGGCGAATTGAACGTTACGAGGACCGAACTAATAAAAAAGCGTCAAAGAAAGGTGTCTTCACGTCAGGGGGGAAAATACTGACTCGGGATGGAGACGTAATGAGATTCAGCCACTTTTTTTAAAAAACGGCAGACGCGCGGTTTTAGCGGATGGCGCCGTTCGGCGAGAAGGCCTGTGCGCGTAGCGTGAGGTTAAAAGTGCGTTTGGATTCGGGGGGTGGAGTTGGGGAGTTGGGGGGGGGGGGGGGGGGGGGGCTCATCTTCGGGCCTACGCGCCCCTTGCCGTACCCCCGCCGTGGGGCCAGAGAGAACGTCCCGGGACCTCCGCCCCCCCCCCCCCCTCACCTGCAGTGGAAGTGGGTGGTCTTCTGGCCGTAGAACTGGCACTCCACGGTGCCGCAGTCCTCCGTGGCCCGGAACCTCTGGAAGCCATCG
Organism: Anguilla japonica; assembly: GCA_025169545.1. NCBI lineage: Eukaryota > Metazoa > Chordata > Actinopteri > Anguilliformes > Anguillidae > Anguilla > Anguilla japonica. The sequence continues at coordinate 8,094,592 of CM045893.1, read as the reverse complement.
TTGATCAGCTGTGCGTTCTTCTTGTGGAAGTTCTCGTGAGTCATGACGTCGGACGTGCTGGTGTACACCTTGTTGCACCCCACCTTACAGAGGGACACAGTTCAACACAGCTTAGCACCTGCTAATGGCACTGAACCAGCAGTGGCCTGCACTACTGGCATTCAGTAGACACTCTTCTCCAGAGCGAATTACACAAGCATTTACACATAATTTATACACAGAATATGTAATATGTACCGGTATACACATATATGCTGGATATATACTGAAGCATATTCTGGCTGTCATACTCAAGGGTACAGCAGCAGTATCCTGACCTGAGAATCAAACCTTCAAACATTAGGTTACAAACCCAGTTCCTTTATTATTCTACACTTTTTTTTTTTGCACTTGTTTTTAAAACTTGTCGGTTGAAAGGAGAGGGCCCTGTCTGAAAGGAGCTATCTGTCAGGAAACTGAGCCGCGTGGCACAATGGCTGCGGCAACGATCGACTCCGAGCGGCGGCGAGGCTGCAAAAGCGATACTACGGAAGGGAAATAAAAATAGCGCAGCTCTGAAAAACGCGCTCTGTGTGTGGGCAGCGCAGGTTCCGGTGACCTAAATGCGGCGTGGCGTCCTTTTCTCTCATGTTCACCTAGCCGTTAAGCAGGCCTCCCTCCCTCCCTCGACGTAGTAAAAAAAAAACTGAGGCGCACACACCGCACCGCACATGCCCACACGTCTTACAAAAGCGCCGCAGAGCCGCGATGCCAAAAATCACTCGGGCGATAACTGATCACGAGCAGGCTTGAAGATACGGGCTCTTTTCAGGGTTTTCGACGACAAAATGGTGGCAATAAGAAGTTTGTCCCACCTTTCCATAGCACTCTACGATCGACCAATCAACCGGCAGGATTTTATTAGGGAACTATAGTTTCTGCCCTGCTGTGACTTGCGTAATAAATGTACAGAGGGTGAGGGGGGGTGAGGAGGTGGGGGGGGGGGGGGGGCGGGAGTGGAGGGGGGCGGTGGGCATGCGGCCTGTCACCGTTCCCCTGGGCCTGAAACATTCTGCAGGGCGGCAGCACTCAGAGAAGCGCCCGGGGGTCAGGGGGGAAAAAAAACAGCCCGTGTTTGAATTAAAACCGCCGCCTGTATATCACCGCTGGCACTTTGCACCCGCGCGGAGCGGGCAGCTCGGCCATATTGAGTCAAACAATGGAAAAAATGCCACTCTGTTTCTCTTCCCCCCGTAAATCTGAGCCAACGGGTGCCAGCGTCTGCGGGTTCTCAGGGCTGTTGAAACAGACGCGGCCGAAGCGTCCAATAACAATTACACCGTTTGGGGGGGGGGGGGGGTTTAAGGAGGAATATATCTCGAGCCGTCCGGCCCGGCCCGGCCCCTGCCCCCCCCCCCCCCGCTCCGCAGAAGCAGCGCTCGGTGCCATGACACCTTGAAAATAAGCAGATGTGAAAAAATTAAACAAATCTGGTGGGGAATAATCTTCAACTCGCCGCTTGGTACTAAAAGATGAAAAATGTTAAGTTTATATAAACAGCTAACTGAATTTTTATCCATGCCAATTAAGGAGAAAGGGAGCGAGGGGGAACACGGGACTGCTTAATGTTCGCTCCTTTTAATTTTTCTTTTATTTACTTTATGACACCTTTTGTCAAACGAATGAAAACTGCTCTTAAATGGCAATTTGGGCTTAATGGAAAAAGTGGAAGAAACGTAATTCCCTTTTATAGGCGCAGTTAGAGCGCAAACGCGTCTCAATCCTTCCGCCGGGCTGCCAGCGTAGATCACGATTTGCCTCTGTCAGCTCCGCACGGCGCGCGCCGCTAACCGGCAGGGAGAGGGAGAGAGAGAGAGAGAGAGAGAGAGAGACAGAGAGAGAGAGAGAGAGACAGAGAGAGAGAGAGAGAGACAGAGAGAGAGAGAGAGAGAGAGAGAGAGAGAGAGAGAGAGAGAGAGAGAGAGAGAGAGAGAGAGAGAGAGAGAGAGAGAGAGAGAGAGAGAGAGACAGAGAGAGAGAGAGAGAGAGAGGCGATCGCTCTCTTCCTCCACGGCTTACGCCGTTTCGCTCAAAACCCAACAGCCGTTCTGCAGACCGCCATCTTGCCCGCCGGCAAAACGGAACGCAGGAACCCTCACAAACGGACGAGAGCATTCGAAAAAATAGGAGCACGTGTGCATGTAATGTGCATTTCAGAGGGCATCCAGCCTGTTACCAGAAGGTAATGGACACCCATGGCCCTTCTTACATTACATTACAGGCATTTAGCAGACGCTCTTATCCAGAGCGACTTACACAACGTTTACATAGAATTTTTACATTGTATCCATTTTACAGCTACTGAAGCAATGCAGGTTAAGTACCTTGCTCAAGGGTACAACGGCAGTGTCCTATTCGAACCTGCGACCTTTCGGTTACAAGCCCAGTTCCGTACCCACTGTGCTACACTCCGTCCATATGGTGAGAAACACAAAGACTGATTTTCTATGCTGGCCACTGCTTCAGGATGGTAATGCCATAGAGACAGATAGACATGTAAAATAAGGCTGGGTCACCCTTTCAGAGTAGAACAGGGGGTCTGTGCTGTCCTACTGCAGGGCAGGTTAAGCAGTAGCCCTGGTGCAGTATTAAGTGCATACAGTATGTTACTGACTCCACAGCCTGCCCCAGGCTGAGAGAAACAGCACATCACCTGCAGACTGACTGGGCACTGGACACGGTCGCCACGGCGCCGTTTCAGTAGACCAACCGAGGCATGACTACGCTGCAGTTTACCAGAAGGCTTGGGTCTGTGACACGGCAACTAAGGGTCATAGAACAGGAGTCGCCTAGCGTTTAAGTGTGTGTTTGTGTGTGTGTATGTATGTCTGTATGTGTGTGTGTGTGTGTGTGTGTATGTGTGCGCGTATGTGACTGCGTATGTTTGTGCGTTTGTGAGTGCATATGTTTGTGCGTATGTGAGTGCGTATGTCTGTGCGTATGTGAGTGTGTATGTGTGTGCGTATGTGAGTGCGTATGTTTGTGCGTATTACCTGCATGCAGTGGTAGTGGGTGCGTATATTTGTGCGTATGTTTGTGCGTATGTGAGTGCGTATGTGAGTGCGTTTTACCTGCATGCAGTGGTATTGGGTGCATATATTTGTGCGTATGTCTGTGTGTATGTGAGTGTGTATGTTTGTACGTATGTGAGTGCGTTTTACCTGCATGCAGTGGTAGTGGGTGCGTATGTGAGTGCGTATGTGAGTGCGTTTTACCTGCATGCAGTGGTAGTGGGTGCGTATGTGAGTGCGTATGTTTGTGCGTATGTGAGTGCGTTTTACCTGCATGTAGTGGTAGTGGGTGCGTATGTGAGTGCGTATGTTTGTGCGTATGTGAGTGCGTATGTGAGTGCGTTTTACCTGCATGCAGTGGTAGTGGGTGCGTATGTGAGTGCGTTTTACCTGCATGCAGTGGTAGTGCGTGCGTATGTTTGTGCGTATGTTTGTGCGTATGTGAGTGCGTTTTACCTGCATGCAGTGCTAGTGGGTGCGTATGTGAGTGCGTATGTGAGTGCGTTTTACCTGCATGCAGTGGTAGTGGGTGCGTATGTGAGTGCGTATGTTTGTGCGTATGTGAGTGCGTTTTACCTGCATGCAGTGGTAGTGGGTGCGTATGTGAGTGCGTATGTTTGTGCGTTTTACCTGCATGCAGTGGTAGTGGGTGCGTATGTGAGTGCGTATGTTTGTGCGTATGTGAGTGCGTTTTACCTGCATGCAGTGGTAGTGGGTGCGTATGTGAGTGCGTTTTACCTGCATGCAGTGGTAGTGGGTGCGTATGTGAGTGCGCATGTGAGTGCGTTCTACCTGCATGCAGTGGTAGTGGGTGCGTATGTGAGTGCGTATGTGAGTGCGTTTTACCTGCATGCAGTGGTAGTGCGTGCTCTTCCCGTTCAGGTGGCAGCCGTGGTAGTACACACTGCAGTCGTCCAGGGGGCTGAAGCGCATGAAGCCGTGCTGCAGGGAGTTGTCGCGCTTCTTGTGCATGTTGTAGTGGCGGATCACGTCCTGCTTACTGGTGAACCTCTGCCAGGGACACAGCACACAGGCAACAGGTTGGCCGGCTTTGTCCCTCTATTTTTTGGGGGTGAGGGGGGGGGGGGGGGGGGGGGGGGGGGGGGGGGGTTGGGGGAGCAGCAACAGGTCGTTTTATCGCTCTGGCAACAGCTGTGGAGCGCAGGAGCCAATTGGCAGAGCTCAGAGCTGTCTGTCCGCCAATGAAGCAGTCCCCCTGGTCTTCACACACTTACCTCCTCATCCACTTCCTCTACCGACTCTCAAATCAGCCCACCCAGCCCCCTTTCTCCCTGGGGTTTTTTTGCCCCCGGTACAGTAAGTCTACCCCTTAAATATTTTTCTGGGAGCCCTTTGCCTTTATCATTTCAAGTTTCCCCCATTTTTAATTAAGACAGATCACTTGACATGCAAGATCACGATTCTGGCGTTCCTGGCTTCAGAAAAACTATGTTCCGTGCAGATGGTTTTGAAACGTGCAAAGGGAAAAGGAACAACAAACAAACAAACAAACAAACAAACCGAAATGTTTCCCTTTTTTAATTCCCCTGTTCGCGATATGATTCCAGTTTTAATTAAAGCATTAAAGCATGGTGTTCTTGCTGGGTTAGAATGTAATAATGAGAGAATGTGCTACGATACCCCCGTCAAAATTAAAACCCTCCTACACCACAGTAGAGCCAGAAAAAACGCAGAACTTTCTCCAGAGAGCCCGGAGCAACCAAATCTGCTGTAATTGGGCTTAAGCTGATGTTACAGAAACTGAAACCATAGAAGCAGAAATCAATGAGTCTGTCCAATTTTAATCCATCTTTTTAAACATGCATGTAAATTGGGTAGTGGAGGAAAAAAAAAAAAATAAACAGCAAAAAAAAGTTGAAAGAATAATCAGTTCTCTAAAACACTTACACTAATTGCTCGTCTGTTGAGCATATTTTACACCAGGGAGAAAATAACAACAACTAATGCCATGCTTTTCATTTATTAAATGTTGTCAGATCTCCTACTGCTTTGAAGCCCTTATTGATTTAACACACAAAGCAGGAGAGTACAGGAACCAACCTGCTACTAACTACTAGCTGTCACGTGTACATTGTTGTTGCTACATCGCTGAAATGAACGTATTTAAGTTCTGACAAGCTGGCTAAACAAAGAACAGCATGAAGGCTGGTATGGTTGAAGTCAAAACGCCTAAAAAAGTGAACAAAACGACAACTGGAAGGCCCGAAAAAGGGGAATATTTTCTTTAAAAAAATGACTGGTGTTAAGCCGAAAACGTCACGAGGGTTTGTGAACGCCTGCTGCATTTATTTTAGGATTCCCTTCACAGTGGCCAGAGAACGCACAGCCATGAAAGGAGTGAGCCGCGGGAGGCCGGCAGTGGGGTAATATTGCAGGACCGCGTCACGTAGCGTTTTCGTAAATTATCGCCCCACAAATGATCGGGATTGGAGATTCAAAGTGAAACGAGGATGTTTCCTCTGAAACGTGAGCCCAGACTCCGGTCCAGATTTAATTTTACATTGACGGGCAAGCAGATGTCTTCCAGTTTAACATCCTCGGGAATAACAGATAATAGGAAAGGAAACAAGTGAAAGCTTCTCAAGAAAATAATTCAGAGTGCTCTTGAATGCTTCACAATACGTTGTCGGTGAACTTTACTTGACGTACTCGTTTGAGAAATTAATGACGCATTTCCAAAGAAACGTCTAGCAAAAGAGCACCAATCGTTTCCCATAAACTTGAATAAACTTGTAATTGGTATAAAAGTTCGTTTTATACCAATTACATATAGAAGAATCACCGGAATTAATGGTCATTATTTCCATTCAGTGGTGTGGATGAAGGCCTCCTCAGATGGCCAGATCAATTTCTGCAAAACGATATTGTGAATAATGCGGTAGCATAACTGCGGTAGCAGAATTGCAGCGTCTCACTTTTTAACAGCTTATTATTACAGCATCAATTGAAAAATATTCACGGTATTGCACGCAGCAGAGGGTGATGTTAATGCGATGCTTTCATTCAGGAAAACACAACAGCGGATTTATTTATTTATTTATTCAGTTGATAAATAAATAAAGCTCTAATTTTGTTGTGATTTTTGACATCTTTTTTTTTTGTGTAAAATCTGCTGGTATGACTGTCCTTTTACATCATACATGTAGGCGAACAAACACGGGTCGTGTTTTGATCTGCTTAAGACCTATTTTATTTGTGCCATACACGACAACTCCTGGGACTCCAGGACAAGATTAATAATGTGAAAAGGGATTAGAACCAGCCCCAGAGCTGGAGCAGATGTCTTCAGTAAAAAAAAAAAAAAAAAAAACACGCACAGAATAGGAACCATATTTCAAGCGTATTTACATTTAACCCGGAATAAAAGGCCAATTGTCAGAGTCCAACTGTGCTCTCAGGCAGCTTTTTTTTTTTTCTAAAAAAAAAAAAAAGCCTTTTCTTTCATTTGGATGATTGCCAGTAGGCATAACCTGTTCAGCTGACAGATATCAGCAAGGCCTTCTCTGTGGCGTACAGGGTCTAGCCTGGGTGTGTCCCCGAAACGGGAAGGGGGGGAGATGCATTTAAATCACCTTGCAGTGCAGGTTTTCCATCATCTCTCAGAGACGCTGGCCAAAAAAACGGGTCCAGCGTTAGCGCTATGTGCTAACGCTCTCGCTCTCTAATGGCGGTGTCCTTACATCATCCAGGTATTGGGCAAACACCTGGCACCGTGTTTTTTTTTTTTTTTTTTTTGTCGCTTATGGAAATTTTGCGGCGAGGGACATGCATTTGGATCCACTGAACCGTGCTTGTTTGACTGCCACATTTACTTGGCCGACAAATAATCTAATTTATCAGGGTTATGCGAGGCTTTGGGCCTGGGGAGGAGAGCTGGAGCTGGCTGGCTGGCTGGCTGAGGGAAACAGGGACACGGGGGAGAAGGAGCAGACAGGGTTTTGCGGCTCTGCTCCTCTGGCAGGTGCAGAACTACAGGTAACTTACCTGATGGTTACACTCAGGGTCCATGCAGTGCTAATGCTGTCTGTACTGGTAAGCTCACTTACCTGATAGTTACACTCAGGGTCTATGCAGTGATAAAGCTCTCTATACTAGTAAGCTCACTTACCTGATAGTTACACTCAGGGTCCATGCAGTGATAATGCTCTCTGTACTGGTACGCTAACGTACCCGATAGCTAACGTACCTGATAGTTACACTCAGGGTCCATGCAGTGATAATGCTCTCTGTACTGGTACGCTAACGTACCCGATAGCTAACTTACCTGATAGTACACTCAGGGTCCATGCAGTGATAATGCTCTCTGTACTGGTACGCTAACGTACCCGATAGCTAACGTACCTGATAGTTACACTCAGGGTCCATGCAGTGATAATGCTCTCTGTACTGGTACGCTAACGTACCCGATAGCTAACGTACCTGATAGTTACACTCAGGGTCCATGCAGTGATAAAGCTCTCTATACTAGTAAGCTCACTTACCTGATAGTTACACTCAGGGTCCATGCAGTGATAATGCTCTCTGTACTGGTACGCTAACGTACCCGATAGCTAACGTACCTGATAGTTACACTCAGGCTCCATGCAGTGATAATGCTCTCTGTACTGGTACGCTAACGTACCCGATAGCTAACGTACCTGATTGTGACACTCAGGGTCCAAGCAGTGATAATGCTCTCTGTACTGGTACGCTAATGTACCCGATAGCTAACGTACCTGATAGTTACACTCAGGGTCCATGCAGTGATAATGCTCTCTGTATTGGTACGCTAACGTACCCGATAGCTAACGTACCTGATTGTGACACTCAGGGTCCAAGCAGTGATAATGCTCTCTGTACTGGTACGCTAACGTACCCGATAGCTAACGTACCTGATAGTTACACTCAGGGTCCATGCAGTGATAATGCTCTCTGTATTGGTAGGCGCAATGCACGTGTCCACAGTGCTGGCTCCCCGAAAACCTGAAACCGAAAGCAGAGGTTAAAGCTCAGTTCACGGCCGAGGTCCCCTTCGGCTACCGCCACGCCGTCCCGTGAAAACCTCCGCCAATCCGCCCCAAAGGGAAGGCGCCCTCGGCTAGAGGTCAGAGGTCACAAGGGGCCTTAGGAAGCATTCAGCCTGATCAGCTAAATTTCGGGCTGAGTTAAGACAGCTGCAGTCAAGGATTCAGGCATGGGAATTCCCCCCTGCCAAAGAGTCAAAGTCAACAAGATAATTATTCAACAAAGAATTCACTGATTTAATTCACCTATTCTATTGACTCTTCTCTGAATACATTGTCAGTGACAAGTTAAAGCAAGAATTCAGAAGAAGGCCCTTTAACTTTAGCTTTGTTTTTCTCTTTACAGTCACTTTCTAAAGCTGAGACAATATACTATCAAGTGGCTCTTGATAGCCTGCTTAGTGTATGGCAGTGGTGCCCGACCCACATGAAATGAACTGCTTTCACTGAAATTACCAGTGTGCCAGTAGGTCAAATGACTGAATTGTAAGCGCTATGACTCGGACTGCATTTCATCCCGTCCACACCTGTAATCCCAGACACAGAGGTTATGCAACACACCCACCACACACAGGCCACATCTCCAGTCTCCAGTCACATCGATTTCGATGAAATCAGTTCAATTTATTTCAAAAGCAGTTGGCAGACTCTTATTAAAAACTGTGACCCCCAAATGAAATTCGTTAAATTTGCCCACGGACCTAAAGGAGCCCGCACCTAAAATCGGTGTTTGGTTCTCCGGGTTAACAGTGCCACTTTAATCAGAGAGAGAGAGAGGGAGGGGTTAGGGGGGTAACGGAGAAGGGTTTGAGCCTGTCTCGTCGTCCCGAGTTCTCCCCCCCCCCCCCCCCCGTTTCCACGGCTGGCGGTGCCAGGCTCCTGTCGATTGGCGACAGTGGCAAGCGCCGCATTTCCTGAGTGTTTACAGGCTGATTATAACCCTGACGATGATGACTGTTAAAAACCTCCAATTACATCCAAAAACACACAAATAAACATTTGCACTGCTGCTGCCAAGAGCGCCATCTGCTAAAGTACTGAAGGGAGGCGGGGGGGGGGGGGGGGGGGGGGGGGGGGGGGGGGGGGGTTGGGGATGGGGGGGTTTGAAAAAAGCTAAGTAATAGATTTTTTCCCCCCCCCCCCCCCCCGCAGCATGGATTATCCCAGGGCTGCTTCTACAGATCACTTTGCCGAGTTCATTAAGCTAATTGAACGGCAAATCCACTACCTTTTAAAAGTTGGTGGTCATGTCGCTGGTGCGTTTGCGGGTGGGAGGGGATGGGGGGAGGGTGTGGTTTACACATGGGGTTTGTGGGGGATTTGGGGATTTGTGCCACAGCAGCTCCACCATACAAACCCCCCTCCAACCCCCACCCGACCCCCCCACCTCCCAGCATCCTTTGCCCCTCCACGTCTGGCCTCTTTAGTCCCCCCCCCCCCCCCCCGCCCCATGGGGAGCGCGTCCCACCCTTGCCGCCCCACGGCCAGCTGCACCCCCGCTCCTCTGGACAGTCCCCCCCCCCCCCCAACCCCCCCCCCCCCCCCCCCCTCGCCGCGTCGGGGGGCTAATGGGCTCGCCGCTACTCCGCGGCAGATTAAATATTAATATGGCAGCGATGCGGAGATTGCTGTGCATCTCCCGTTACAATGGAGGCGCGCTGATCAAAGTGGCAGGCAATGGTGGGCGCATGAAAGCGTTTAAGAGGGGAAACCGGCGACTAAACAGTACCAGGGAAGCTCTTTAAACATCAAGCCGCCGCGCCGAGAGAAGATGAAGAACTTTATTCCGTTTTCGCGGAGGGACGGGGGGGTGGCGGGGGGGCGGGGGGAAGGACGGGGGGGCGGGGAAGGCGGGGGGGGGGGGGAATGTGGGTGTAGACAAGTTTACAAAGATGGTTTTTAGCACCAGAGTGCACTCATTAGCGCCGAAACTAGCGACGAACCTCCCCTAATCCCCCCCCCACCACCCCCACCCCCCGCCCCCTCCCTCTCTCCTCCTCCCTCCTCCTCCCTCCTCCCCAGACCCCCAGATGCACCGGGCCACATTTGCCCTTTTTATGAGTTCTCTCTCTCTCTCTCTTTTTTTTTTTCACCCCCCCCCCCACTCCTCTCCCCTTTCTCTCTTTTTTTTTTCCACAACACGGAAATTGAAACTGTATCTGGGCTTATCTTCTGCCTTCTCGCGCATCAACTGCCGAGATGTTTAGACAAATTTTATGCATTATGCAGCGCAAATATCAAAACAGTTCTTGGCACTGCCACCAGAAGCCTCATTAAAAATTCCTTAATTAAATCTTCTTGCAAAATGTAATCAGTCCAAGGAGGGTTTTTTTGTGTGTGCACGAGGAAATGTGCACGTCTGTTAGTGCCAGGGCTCTGATTTGTGGCCTTCATGTTGTGGCTTGGAAAAGTAATCATTAACAGCACAGCCACTTTGGCTTTTGAAATTGTGTGTTTTTTTTCCCTTTCTTCTTTTTAAAATGAATAAATAAACAAATAAACAAACCATAATCACCTTCTGATGCCGTTCGAAATGAATAGCGAGTGTGATATTGAAGCCTATTGAGTGACGCTGAAGCACACGGAGCCTGAAGTAGGACCCCAGACAATGCTTTGAATGTTTTTTTTGTAAGAGGCTCTCGGTCTGAGATCCTCCGGCGTCTAGTCTAGTCCTGCGCGCGTCAGCGTTTGACTGCGAAGAACAGAAATGGAGTCCAGGACCGCGGTTCTTTGACTCTCGATTTGAGAAAGGGCGCGTTTCCCCCGTCCTGGGCCTGCGTGGGCCGAACTGACGCACGGCGAAAACTCCGCAGATCTTCGCGCGTCGCACCTTCGTCTTCGGAGCGACCGTCGAACCCGTGCAGGTGTTGCTCAGCGCTGGAAAAGGCACACGAGTGGGCAGCGATCGACTGCCTGTTTCGTCGACGCGCATTTTCACAATTACTCTCCAGCCTCACCTCTTCTCTTTTCCGATTTCCATCTTCGCGGGCCTATAAACTCAGTCGCTAACTAGTAATTTATAGGCCGCGTGCAAAAAAAAAAAAAAAAAAAAAAAACTTCTATCCAAATCCTGGATCTCAACTTTTGCCACTTTTGCCTAACATATTGCTTCAATTAAAAAGAGGTTATTTAAAAAAAAAAAAAAAAAAAAACTTTTTTCCCGAAACCCCTTTTGCGCGCTCCAGACAGTTTGCATACCTGGCGATATATTTCTGGTACAGGTTGACGTCCTCGGTGACGGGTTTCTCGGGCGGCAGTCCGTTCCTAATGCAGCGCACAAAAGAGAGAGGATTAATGGGAACGCTCCCCGTCGTTAATAAAAACAAACTGACACCATATTTACTTACAAGCAATTTCAAACTTCGGGCTATCAATATGCATTTCTGAGGTGTAACAACGTTTCCATGCGGACATGAATCAGGGGGGGGGACGCGGGCGCACGTTGATGCATGGCCTCCCAACAATAAAGAGAAAAATGCGGCATAAATCATTCATGCGCTTTTTTTTTCAGGAGAGTGCACATATGCAAAATTAGGTAAGTAATGTGGACGGTCAAAAGCCTGGAGAAACGCCGCCATTTATTTATTTATTACTGTTACTTTTTTTTTTTTTTTTTTTTTTTAAGTGAACGCCGTTTCCCCAGAGGGACCGCCCCCCCCTACACCCGCCCCCCTCGCCCCCCTCCCGCCGGTACAAAGAGGAGTGGTCACCCTGTCGCTGAGGGGAGGCCCGAGCGCATTAGCCTCGCCCGGGACGCCACGCCCGTTTTGGAACGGAGGAGGGCGGCCCTCATACCCAGAGCACACGGCGTTCCGCAGCGCGGCAGCGAGACCCCTCCGCGGAGAGGCAGAGGGCGCCCCCTGGAGCTCAACGCGAGCGGCGCGGAGCGAGGGAGGGAGGGAGGGAGGGAGGGAGGGAGGCGGAACGGGAGGTTAACCCGGCTCTCAAACAAGGCTGGTGTTGCTATGGCAACGCGCCCCGCCCGCTCTCCCGAGGGGCCGCCCTGGTACATCGGCGCCCCCCCCCCCCAGAGCGCGGCGTGCCCAGCGGTCCGCAAACGGCTCGCGAGCGGCGCGGGGGCGGGGCCGAGGCCGAGACGCGACACGACGGGCCTTAGCGAGCGACAAGGTCAATTACCCCGCGCGTAAAACGCCACCGCCAACCGCCAAGCGACCCGGCGCGCGAGAGAGAGGCGCTCCTCCCCAAACTCCCCTCGCTCCCCGTTAAAGTGCATCCGGAGGGCCGTTTCAGCCCCTGCAGCTCTCCGGGACCTCAGTCGCGGCTCAGAAGCAATTAAGGACGGACGAATTGTTACACCTCAGCTAAAAAAGGAGGAAGTCAGTCGCTCCGCCCCGCCCCGCCGCCGCCGCCGTGTTCTAATTTTTTCGCGGGGCACGGCGGGTAAACATTGCACCGCGGCGGCTTCGCCCCGCTCATCACGGCAGAGCATCGATTGGCTCTGGACACTATTTCACGCCGCGTTCACTTCGCCGTTCGCGAGGTAGCGATTACTAGACAGCGACTCTCCGGGGGGACGCGACTGGAGCGTTTATATGTGCTGTGGATAACTGCGCACGCGGGGGGGGGGGGGGGGGGCGGGGGGGGGGGGGGGGGTCTGCTGTGGTATTATTTTGCGCTTAAATAAGAGTTAAATGGACGTAAGGACATCAAAGGATCTGGTCAGCAGTGGAAAATAGTGCGGAGTGAAGAGGATGTGACCGACCCATGTGCAATTCGAGGCCATTTTAGGTGTATGAATCAACATAATAGGGTACTGTTTATAATAACTATTAATAAACAAAATAAAGTGCAAGTGCAAATTATATATTTAGTATTTCATTTTTGAATGCCAATAAAATTCGATATACCAGCCCTTTTGTTTTTTGATTGGTCAATGGAAAGTATCAAGTCACTTGTGAAACGCTATCCAAGGGTAGATTCCAACTCTCCTGCCAAGTCGCTTTTCATTCAAATACAAATATTAGAAGCCTACAGAAGCTTCCGGTAAATTGGCTCGGAGGCTGAAATGCCGATTTGAATTTCCGAGAAACCACGGAAAAGAGGAGCGATAGTTTCTATTTGCAATTAAAAGAGGCAACTCTCTGGGCAAGTAAAAAAAAAATTTGGAATATCAGACTGCAATCTCTGCCAAGTATGCTGTTGAGATATATTAAGCATTTTTCCTCAAAACCAGATGAACGAGAAGCCACATGCAGATTTGGCTTTGAATATCCAAATATACGTACAGTATATTATACACTAAAAGCTACGCACACGGTAGAGGCTGAGCTGAAAAATGACAGCTATTTCAGCCAATAAGCCGTTCAGCATCTTTACACGGAAGACGCCACCGTATCACACCGGGCCTTACTTCACAGAGGACACGGTTCCCGTGGTGATGGAGTCGGTCTTGGAGAAGCTGGACTTCATGTAGTCGGAGGGGCTGAAGCCCAGGTGCCCCGCCTGGTCCCCCGGGACGCCTGGCGGTCCGGCGGCGGCAGCGGCGGCGGCGGCGGCGGCAGAAGCGGAGGCGGAGCCGGCGGAGGTGGCGAGGGCCGCGGGCGCCCCCGAATTCCCCGGCGGGGGGGCGGACAGGATGTTGGGCACCAGGCCCGGCTCCGCCTTCCCCGGCATCAGCTTCTGGATGTTCCGCACGTCGTACTTGGACGGGCGGCCCACCTTGCCGGTCTTGAAGGCGATGGCGCCCCCCATGTCCGGGCTGCCCTCGCCCGGCTTGAACAGGTGCAGGAACTTGACGTTCTCCAGGTCGTACTTGGACGGCCGCTTGTAGGCGCCGCCGTTCTGCTGCCGCAGGCTCTCGCCCATCTTCAGCTTCTGGATGAAGAAGTCGTACTTGGAGGTGCGGGAGGCCAGGCTCTGCATCTGCGAGGGGCTGGCGGCGGCGGCGGCGGCGGCGTTGGGGGGCGGCGGCCCGCTCAGGGGGCCCCCCCCTTGCTTGTGGTCCCCGGGGCCCGGGTACATCTGGGCCTCGTTGCCGGGGAGGCAGCCGGCCGCCTGCATCAGGGCGCCCTGCTTCTCGGCGGCCATCTTGGGGTTGAGGTCGTCGGGCTTGGCGGCGTGCGCGCCGGGCCAGGGCAGCGCCTCGCCGGCCTTCAGCTTGCGGATGTACTCCTCGTACTTGGAGAAGCGGGCGCGCCGGCTGGCCTCCTCGCTGCTCAGGGACGAGGGGTCTGAGGTAGCAGCTTTCAGCTTCTCGAAGCTGATCTTCTTGGCCAGCTCGTCCCGCACCTGCTGGTCGTCGTACCCGAACATGCCCAGGAACTCGTTCATGGTGCTGGCGGCGTAGTCCCGCAGCACTGAGGCCTCACCTGAGAGACACAGACAGACAGACAGACGGACGGACGGATGGACGGATGGACAGAGACATGGGAGAGGGGACACACGTCAGTGAGAACACAGCCGAAAAAGACACAGGAACTCTACTTTCTCTTGCCTCTCAGAAATGAAAGCACCCACATTGTGGCAAGATTTCTACACATGATAAAACACACATTTTTCCAACTTCCCCCCCTCCCTTTTTTTTTTGCCTGAATCCTTTTCAGTGTCAAGAAAATTAACCTCCATTGTCATTTCAAAAGTAAATTGCCTGAAGATCTACAGATATGCAAAATGTTCAAAGGCCTCAATTCTACTGCTCCACTCATATTAAAAGGAAGGCAAAAAAGGTATTTAACACTGAAGGAAGAAAGGGAGTTCATCTATGTCATCAGAATCAATGTCACTAAAATGGTCTTGTAAATGCCTTCTCAGTACATTAAACACAAGTTTCATAAATACACTGCCTGATGTTACTCACGAAGTCGGCCATCTTGTTGATGTTGAACCACGTCTTTATTTAGTAGTTAGGCAGTCAATTAAGAATGTGTTTTTGGGGGATTTCCACACAATGTGAAAAATCGGAAAAAAGTGACAAAATTATGATCCAATCAAAAACATCCAGCTGTTGCTTTACCAACAGCCCCCCCCCCCCCACCCCCCAACACACACACACACACTCGCCTTGGCTCTTTTTGGACACGTTTCTCTGCCTCAGCGTTCGGAAATAAAACGGCCTTTCCAAAACGAGATTCTTAGCATATTTGTTTGTGTTGTTCTGGCATTCGGCCGATGCCTTTTCTCTGGCCCTGGTGGTTTTTTTTGTGCCGGAGCCAGCCGCTAAGCCACTAATGTAGCAGCTTGCCCGTATTTTTTATGGCACGAATGGCACCGTAAAAAAAACGACCGGCTTCCAGTCGTCCGGCTCGCTCGCTTGCCTGCTTTCCCTCACGCCCCCCCCCCCCCCCCCCCCCCCCCCCCCCCCCCCCCCCCCCCCCCCCCCCCCCCCCCCCCGATGCAGCGCTCGGGACGTCCGGAAGAGCGCGGAACCGGCGTCTTTCCCGCTACTTTCGCCGGGGTTTTTTTCTGAAACTGCGGCTGCCGAATTGGCGAGAACAGCACGTCAACAGCCGGACCTCGCTTTCTCTGTCACGCGCGATAATTAAGTCTGCCGCATTTCATCTCGCTCACAGAGCCCGCTCTTTGTTTATTTGCGATGCTTTGAAACTTTCGAGCTTCTTATTTCAAGAGTCCATTACATTCACACCACCCCCCCCCCCCCCCCCCCCCCCCCCCCCCCCCCCCCCCCCCCCCCCCCCCCCCCCCCCCCTCTCATGGGTTGTCAGGCCGGGAGTAAATGCATAGTTAATTGCATTAGGTAGACGTTAATTCAGACCCATTAAATTTTGCCCAAGTTAGATAGCTGTGCGGTGGCTGTGATGGTAGTGCTCACAGAAAGGGAGTTGGGTGTGGTTCTGTGAGCGGTGCAAGGTTAGAAAAAAAGGATCTATCAGTACGGAACGGTGGGGGGGGGGGGGGGCAATGTTTAGGGGGGTCATGGGTATTTGACCCCTCCTTTTCAGGTTTGTCATCCAAACAAACAACAACAGTGTAGAGGTGGCACTACAGTCCCTGCCAAAGTTTTTTTTTGTGGGTGTCAGGTAAAATTGGGAGTACTTTTTGGCCTTCCTTGCTTACCCCCCCCCCCCGCCCCGCCCCAAAGTCCCAGGGCCTCGGGTCCAGACCGTTTCTTCGTTTATTTGATTGCTTTTTTCACCGGGGGGCCGCACTGGAGACGGCCAGAGGCAACGCAAGCGGCAGCCCTGGTAATTAATACGAAAATATTTCAGCTTTGGTCTCAGATTTCTGTGTTATTGCTAAATCGGTCTCTCCTAACCCCCCCCCCACCACCTCACCCCCACCACCTCACCACCCCTCCACCCCCCCCCCCCCCCCTGTGCTTTTCACATCTCCTCCTCAGCATGTAAAATAATCCCCAAATTTCCATCCCGGCATCAGGGGTTACTCCACTCCGTGGTACATCAGTATGAAAGCCGATCCGGCAGATCGAAAGGGCATGAAAAATTTAAAAGAAATGTATCAGGTGCTTCGAGAGGAAATACCTGCTTGTTTGTCATGGGACGATTTTTATCAATCTACAGACGGTGGGGGGGGGGGGGGGGGGGGGGGGACGTGTTTTTTAATTATATTTTTTATGACAGACTGGGGCGAGTGCTTAATATCGGCACTTACGGCCTCTGTCTGCCTTCCCCTTGCTCCACTTCCTTATTAAACAGTGGCTAACAGTCAAATTTCCTGTTTCTTTATGGCACCGCTTCTGGTATTAAATGACAATGAAAGATGGAAGTGGGGGAGCAGGCCTTTCCCGTGCGGGTCTGGGGATCGGCGCGAGTTTCTTTCGGATGTCTTTGCTCTGTTTGCTCTCTTTCCTCTGCTGTTGCCCTGCTTTTTGTAAGTTGTCAAAATAATACAAAATAATAAACCCTTTTTGATGTGAAATATGTCAGATGGAACATTTTCCACAGTACTGTATACGCAGTTTGTATACATGAGCACAACTAGCAGGTCGACTGGTGCGGTTTAATCCACCAAAGCTGGACGTTTGATGACTTTTTTCGGCCGATTATAGTATTTCGGTTTGGGGTTAAGGTTCCCCACACC
>CM045893.1:8065000-8072500 GCA_025169545.1 Anguilla japonica | reverse complement strand
CTCGCTGGGAGGGGTGTAGCCGTCCTCCTTGTGGGGGGCGTCCTCCGAGTCCCTGTCGTCGCGGTAGCTGCTGGCCCGGGACCCGGACACGGTCCCGGGCTCGTCGCGTTGTCCTCCTCCTCGCTGCAGCCCTTGGGCTGCACCATGTACACGCCCTCGGGCGGGGCCTCCTCCCGGGGGAGGGGCCTGTGCTCCCGCTGCTCGCCGCCGCCGCCCGGCGAGAGCTCGTCCGCGTACTCGCCGTTCACCCACTTCTCGATGGCCTCGCGCCGCCTCTGGTCCTCCTCCAGGCTGGGCCCCAGGCCCAGCCCCTCGGGGAAGTCGGCCTCCGGCCTGTCGGCCTCCTCGTAGTGCGAGCTCCCCCTCTCGCTGTTGTCCGCCACGCTCTGGTCCCCCTCGGCATGCTGGGAACTGCCGTCGTACACCACCTGCCGACTCAGCTTGGCACAGATAGCGTTCAGCTTCAGGCCACCTTTCCTTTTCGCGGCCATCTTGGATTTTCCTGAGGTCTGTTCAGTGCATAAAGTCCTTTCAGCTTTTGGAGGGTGGGGATGGTCATGTAGGAGGAAAAAAAACAGACAACAGAAGCAAAATTAGACGTCAATGAACTCAAACCAAAGAGAACAACATGCATAGAGCATCTCTGATAAACCTGCATTTACATTTTTTTGTTCCCATATTCAGAGAGATTTAATCCTACGCACTTGTCAGCAGCAGTTGACTGATTTTTAAATTTAGCTTGGCCATAAATGGCCTTATTGTCGCCGAGTTCGGACAAAAGCTAACCTTCTCAATCCACACCACCAAGTTCCAAACCGCAGCCGACATGTTCACACGCAGGGACCGGAAAAAAAAAATGATATCGTTTTGAAAAAAAAAAAAAAAAAAAAAAAAAGAACAGATATTTTATTTTGCGTCTACATTTTCACAGCTGTCTATTTTTACTCCCCAAAAGCGCCCCGCCACCTCGCGAACGACAACAATCAAAAGGACAAAAAAAGGAACAAAGAAGAAGCGCATTTGTTGTTAGTCACACCTTTTTCAGAAGCAGCTTAGTCAGACTTTCATTGTACGTCAACTCGCAGAGGCTCCTCCGCCAGAACGGCGTGCAAACGAAAGAAAGAGAAAAAAAAAAACCACAGACGGATCTGAGTCAGACCCCCTGCGGAGCTGCGTTAGCGGCCGCTCCGAAACCCAGACGCCGATCCGGGCGCGCGCGCGCGCGCTGACAGCGAAATAAAAACACGCCGAAGTTTTATATTCCCTTTACCCGGGTGGGGAGAGAGGCGGAGGTCCTGCCAGACTGGCGGGCGGGACTGCTTAAAGTTTTAAACTTCCCTGACAGCCGGGAGAGGACGAAACGCAGGCTGGGCCCTCCGCGCCGGGCGCCACGCCGCGCCGCGCGGCGCTACCGCGGGCCTGCGGCTCCCCGCCGCTCGCGCGGAGCATCGCACCCCGCTTACCGCCAACCTAGAGAGAGAGAGAGAGAGAGAGCGAGCCGCTGCCCCTGCCCGTGCCACCGTGCCGAGCGCCACCGTCACCTTCCTGCTCTCTGGGGACCCCGGGTCTCTCAAAGCACTATCCCTCTCTCTCCTTCTGTCTCTCTCTCTCTCCCTCTCTCTCCTTCTGTCTCTCTCTCTCTCCCTCTCTCTCTTTCTGTCTCTCTCCCTCTCTCTCTCTCTTTCTGTCTCTCTTTCTGTGTGTCTCTCTCTCCCTCTCTTTCTGTCCCCCTCTCTCTCTCTCTCTGTCTCTCTGTCTCTCTCTCTCCCTCTCTCTTTCTGTCTCTCTCTCTGTCTCTCTCTCTCTTCTGTAATGTCTCTTTCACTTTCTGCTCTGTTCCTACCTGCACGCTCTGAAAAAAAATGCAACCATAATTCTGTGATAATGACGCCCCCTCCCCTCCCCCCCCCCCCGGTCCCCCTCAACTATTGTCTAATTTCAGTGACAAAACACAGTTTTATTTATATCTTTATTCTCGCGGCCGACCACACAAGACCTCCTGTCGAGTCACACAATCATGAACGCATAGACGCTCACACGCACGTACACGCACACACGCATGCATGCACACACACGCACACACACGCATGCATACACACACACACGCACACACACACACACACGCACACACACATACACGCACACATACAGTATACATACATGCACACACTCAAGCAAACACGCACACACACAGACACACGCACGCTTGTACGTACACAAACGCACCTTACAAATATTCATGCATTCAGGACTCAGACAGAACCCTGCAGAAGACAGATTTCCTGTTCCCCTCGGTGGACTGAAACAAGCTGTAAACGCGAGTGTGTTGTGTCTGTGTGTGTGTGTGTGTTGTGTCTGTGTGTCTGTGTGTGTGTGTGTGTGTGTTGTGTCTGTGTGTGTGTTGTGTCTGTGTGTGTGTGTGTGTGTGTGTGTGTTGTGTCTGTGTGTGTGTGTGTGTGTGTGTGTTGTGTCTGTGTGTGTGTGTGTGTGTGTGTGTGTGTTGTTGTGTGTGTGTGTGTGTGTGTGTCTGTGTGTGTGTGTGTGTGTGTGTGTGTTGTGTCTGTGTGTGTGTGTGTGTGTGTGTGTTGTGTCTGTGTGTGTGTCTGTGTGTGTGTGTGTGTGTGTGTGTGTGTGTTGTGTGTGTGTGTGTGTCTGTGTGTGTGTGTGTGTGTCTGTGTGTGTGTGTGTGTGTGTGTGTTGTGTCTGTGTGTGTGTGTGTGTGTGTTGTGTCTGTGTGTGTGTGTGTGTGTGTTGTGTGTGTGTGTGTGTGTGTGTGTGTGTGTGTGTGTGTGTGTGTGTGTGTGTGTGTGTGTGTAGCAGAAAGATGTCATTACTTCGCCGCGCTCAGAGGCGACGCGCACAGAGAAGCCCACGGCACTGACTTAACCTTCGGGTGAGAAACGCGGCCGCCATGCCAGAGCAACCGCAGGCAGGGATCGGAGTTTGGCAGAGGGAGGGAACCTCAGATCACAGGGACAGGCTCCGGTGCAGCCAGACTGTACATGCTTTCACACGCAGGGACCTCTACCACTGCACTTCAATAGCATTAACCCCCCCCCCCCCCCCCCCCCCCCCCCCCCCCCCCCCGCCCACATTCACCCCAGTTATATTTAGGGCTGCTCTCCAACCAGACAGCATCTGCACAGATATACGCGATAGAAGTCACCCGCCTAAGACCTTTTAAATCCACCCCTTCCCCCTTCCACACTTTTTTTTTTTTTTTTTGAAGTTTATATCCAAAAAAAAATCGAAATAAAATCTCAACTGTTGCAAACTGTCGCGTCTCCGGGATGTCTTGGTCTCAGAGCCACATGTCTCATTTATGGGAAACAAAAAAAAAAAAAAAAAAGGGAAATGGGGAAAAAACAAAAATACAAAAGCAGTGGTACTTTTTTTTAAAAAATATGGTTTATTATACGGAACAAGGCCAGCCAAATGCGTTTTAAAACAGAGGCTGAAACAAAGGCCCGTTCCCCCGTTTGTTTACGAACGTATAATTTCGTTGACCTCAGCTGGTTAGCTTTAAGATCTGCCACAGCTGCACCAGCGAAAAAGCAGTCACAGCTGCCACTGCGGTCCTCATTCTAAGCTTCCTTTTTAGGGAAAAAGGCGCTGGAGTCCTTGTCCACACTTACCTTTCAGTTTTAATCATCCTTTGATTAAAAGACCCACCAAAGTTAACCTTGAATAAGATTTTCCGGGCCGAAAACAAGTCTGTTCTAAGTCCAGATCTTTATCGTGTTGTAAATAACTTGTATCGTGCCAAGGCTCGGAGGATAAGAAGCTATATACATCATATTAATCCCTCCGCATTTTTTTTCCTTGGGTTTCAACATGACCACCAAGGCTATTTTTGCTCCCAGTTTCATAAAGATGTCAATATAAAAAAGAGAGCGCAGCGCACCACAGATTATTTTAAAAGTAAATGTAACGGTTAATATGTTTTTCAAAAGTCTTACTGTGAAAATATCTTCACAGTAAGCAGCAATATAATGTCAAATTGTGCTCCAATAAATAAAATCACATTGATTGATTATCTTTCTTAGTTTTGTGTATTTATAATAACATTCATACCAACTTGAACACAAACCCGGACACACCTGATGCCATTTCCCTACCATAATAAATCTATATCTTACACGTCTACTTTGAAGACTAAACTTATCAGATATAATAGGCCCTGATTCTCAATCTACAGTATTACAGTAAAACGTGTGTCGAAAAGAAGCAGATGTCAAAAATGGAAGAAATGGCAGTTTTTAATATTTCTTCACCAAGCAGCCGATGAGTTCTTATTCTTGGGGCACGACTAAGAACTTGGGGCTGATTTGAGTCACGAAACTTTTTTTTTTTTTTTTTTTTACCTGGGCGGCTTCACGGTGCACCCAGTGCTCCCCGCACATGCTTTCTCGGTTACTGTATTTACATGGACGGCTTCCTCCCTGAAACAATGACTTGAGGAACTGCGTACACTCTGGAGGCTGCCGTATATATAAACAGCACTAACTGTACATTTTTGCGTTAGACAATTACAGGCCCGGGTGAAGGGGTCACCTTCGAAAAAGGACAGCAATTTGGAAAAAAAAAAAAAAAAATTCAGCTGGAAAAACTATTAGGAAGTGGAAGACATAAATTTTAAAGTATTTTTTTTCAGAACACCTCCGAAGGAAGATTGAGGTCGCTTGGGCGTAGCTGCAGAGGTCATTTTTCTGTTTACTGTGCTCCGTATTTCATGCTTTAACTACTGATTTCCTTTGCATCGCAATCTCGCTTTCCTTGTAGGAAATGACCCCGAGAAGCTATTTCTTTCCATTACCCACTATTTATGTGCATTTTTGCAAACAAGCACGTGCCCCACCGAAGGCTCCCTGCCGCTCCTCCTGTGGAAAGAAGAATTTCAGAAACACCAGCCTGATTTTCTCTTCGCTTTTAAAAAACACACACACACACGCACGCACACACACACACACGCAAACACGCGCAAACACGCAAACGCACACGCGCACAATAGAATGTTAATTTATCCGACGTTTAAGGAGCTCGCGCGCGAAGGCAAACGTTGCTAAATAAGCAGAACCAGACTTAATAAAACATTAATAAAAATGTCCGTTTCCCACTGCATTCCCTGATTTATGGAATCAAGGTAGGAAAATATTATGGAGATGTTTACTGCACCCCTTGGTAGATGGAACGGCGCTGTTTTTTGGGGGGGGGGGGGGGGGGGGGGGGGGGGGGGGGGGGGGCGATGTGGCTGTTGGAGGGGGGGGGGGTGGGGTGGGGGGGGGGGGGGGGGGGGGGGAGTGTTCTTGGGCAGCGTCTCTCAGGGTGACGGTGAAAAACTGGCCCGGGGAGAGTCGCTCCTCAGCTCTGCGCCCCGTCCCAACTGCTAAGCGATTATTTTCGGTTTGCGGGCTGGACGGGCCCGCGACCCTGTGCGGGATTAATACATAAGGCTGCCCACAGCGCCGCCTCTTTCCACTGTGTACAATGGAGATCGCTATGGTTACCCTCCGATGTTTACCTCCAGTCATTTGTGTGCAGCACGGCGTACAATACGGTAAAACCAACGGGGACGCAGATGAAAGAACAAACCCCTCTTTTGGGGGACCCCTCCCCCCACTCCCCCCCCCTCCTCCCCCCTCCCCATAAGACCAGGGAGCAGTCATTCACATTAATGAAAACGTGAAACTGAAAACAATCATGTCAGATTAGTTCAACATTCCCATCTTCTTCTTCTTCACTTCTTGTTCTCCTTCTTCTTTTTCTTCTTTTCCAAAGGACAGTGTGCCTGCTGAATTTCCCTCACAGCTCACTGGGTGGCTCCCATAGGAAAATTAGGACGCGTGCCAACCCTACAAACAAGACTCTTTCAAAGCCTTACACCTATGATCAAAATCGCATTAATCCCCTAAGCAGTGGCGGGGTATAAAAAAAAAGAAAAAAAAAAAAAAAAAAGAAAAAAAAAAGGCGGGACTTTGGTGTGCAACGTTATTAAAGAAAACTTCTTTTGCCTTAAAGTGGTGCTGTTTATTGTAATGATGACAAGTTTTTACAGGAAGCTGCACAGAGCAGGGACTGCGGCGAAGAGCTGCCTGTATAAGGCGAAAACCTTGAGAAAAAGTGAAGAAACTATTTTAAACACATAACAGCGAGAGAGCGAGAGAGAGAGAGAGAGAGAGAGAGAGGGAGAGAGAGAGGGAGAGAGAGAGAGAGAGAGAGAATGGTGCTTTTCTTCTACAATTCGCAAGATTTAAAACAAGGGCTATTTTAAGCACATTGTTACCTCGGTTCCAATTCCCAGAAACGAACGCCGGCATAGTTAACATTTTAAATGACTAAAACACGGCCCTGTCACTGGCGGCGCCTCGAAAAAAAAAAACCCTTCGCATCTTGTCGTTTAACGCCACAACTTCTGTTTGTGAGCCAGAACGATATTACGCCCGATCGGGCGGTGTTTCGGATCCTAATGACGCCGCTGGAAGCGCGTTACTCGCGCGGACGTGCGCCGACTCCGACGACGTCCGCGCTCGCGTGCGGGGAAGCGGGCGCTAACGGCTGCTCTGGATTGGTGCGGACCACCGTTCTCCTTCTCTCTCTCTCTCTCTCTCTCACAAACAGGCGGGCGGGGGCAAGGTGTCAGCGCTCAACGTTTTGGAAGGCGACGGGATGGACGGACCGTTCACCTGGCCGGGGAACGCAGAGCAACCCCTCTAGTTCGTCTGGCTGTTTAGATGAGCGACCTTCGAGCCGGAGAGACTAGGGAGGAGCCTTCGGGTCGACCCCCCCCCCCCCGTGAAATAACCATATTAATGTATGCATTCAGGCAGCGGGGGGAGAGGATTTCGGTTAAATGTTTAAAAGGGGATGAAGGCGCGCCCCGGGAAAGTTCTCAGCGGACGGCCCTCGGGTTAAACGCGCCCCGCTCATCTCCTCGAAGCGCGCCGCGGAGTCCTCGAGCCGAGGGAAGGAGTCACGCCGGGCCTCCGCGCATCCTGACTGACACCAGGCCAAAAAAAAAAAAAAAAGGGAAAATAATAATACGTTGAGTTAATTAATATAAAGCAGGTCTGGGAACGGTCTGGACAGCTGAGGATTTTTTTTATTATTTAATGTGGCTTCTGTCACAGTGGCCCCCACTCCCCCCTACCCCCCCCCCCCCCCCCCCCCAACTGGGCTGCTCTTTAAAAAAAGAAAAAGCTGTGGTTATAAGATTATAAACCTTTGGCAGATTAATTGACAAGGCCGAGGCTCCTGGCGTGCGGCTGAGTGAGCCCTTTGTGTTTCAGTCTCTCAAGGTGTTGAGGGACCGAGGCCCCGCGTGTGCCCCCCCCCCCCCCCCCACCGTCACCCCCACCCATTCCGGCACGGCCCGCCATCGCCCCCCTCCCTCCGCCTCGCTCCCCAACCCCCATCCACCCCCCCCCCCCCCCGCCTGTGTTTTTATTTTTCTAATTTACAGCTCGGAGGAAGAGGACACGTTTCCCTGTCTCTCTCTCTCTG
>CM045893.1:8050000-8062500 GCA_025169545.1 Anguilla japonica | reverse complement strand
AACTTTTTAAAGTCTGAACTGAAAGTGATTCTGCATGAATGGCACACCAGCCGTCAGCTTTGTACAGGTTGCGTATCTGTGCTGTGTGGTGGGGCAGCTGGTGCACTACTTTGAGACGAACCTCTCCTCCTCCACCCCTGTACTTAAAGACAGACCACTGCACTGATCTGCAAAACATTCCCACTTCCCAAAATACGCACCCAACGAAAATTACATAAAAGGTACCAGCCAGGAGAGGCAGGGAGAGGGGGCGAAACTTTTATTTACATCCTTTCACTGCCTCGCAACCAAGCCACCCCCCCCCACCCCCCGCCCCGATGCTTGGGTTTCGCGTCAGTCTTGGGGAGGGATGACTGCCACATTACAGAGCCCATCACCCAGACGCAAGACTTTGTAGGGTCACAGAGGGGGACAGGGCGTGTGCGTGTGTGGTTGTGGGTGCTTGTGTGTGTGTGTGTGTGTGTGCATGTGGGTGTGTGCATGTGCGTGTGTGTGCATGTGTGTGTGTGCGTGTGTGTGCGTGTGTGGTTGTGGGTGCGTGCGTGTGTGCGTGTGTGTGCATGCGTGTGAGTGTGTGTGTGTTTGTGTGTATGCTAATTAACGTAGCTCACTGTGGCACCACAGGGCTGATAGGCCCTTGAGCTGGTATCTGTACAGATTAACTGCTGGAGTTTGCTACCCTGTATTTTTGTTGCTGGGGTCTGTTGTTAGCAGACAGGCCAGAGTGGGGTAGGGGAGTGGGGGGGTGGGGGGTTTGGGCGGGGGCTGGGTTTGGGGGGCAAGGGCTCCTCTGCAGCCAGGCAACCCGGAGAGGTCGGGTGCCCCGAGAGCGGCATCCGTCACTGCGCCTCATTACGAGCGGGATATATTTAATTTAGCAGTTCCGGAGCGCGCTGCTGACTCAGACAGGCGGCCATTACGGCTCGATCTCCAGGGGAGAGGCTGCACAAGCCGGTCGATTAGTTATCAATTAAGAGTGCGGAAATCTCCACCTGGCGCGCGCAGGCGAACGGCTCAACCCCCCCCAACCCCCCAACCCACCACCCCCCCCCCCCCCCCCGCGCATGACGGGATGAAGGGGGGGGGGGGGTGTTGGGGGGGGCGGGGGTTCGCTCACACCCCCAACCCCCACCACCCTGCGCGCGACGGAATGGGGGGGGGGGGGGCGCTCACAACCCCCAACACCACACCGCCCCCAGTGTGGTAAAAACAGGTGGGGGGGGGGGGGGGGAGAGAAAGCATGACCGTCCAGTCCTCCGCCTCCTCTGTGTGTGAGGTTAACCTTGATATAAAGCACTGTCAGGCCAGATAATGTCAATCACAGGACGCCCTCTCACATAACCTCAATGTGAAACCTAAAAAGCAGTCTGTTTAGATGTTTGGACATGCCCCCTCTCTCCAGCATATGAATTTCATTAAACGGAAATGGGTTGTGGCATTTCTTTAACAAGACTCTTAAGACATGTTGACAGCCTATAAGGCACTTTGCAGTAAAAAAAAAAAGAAAGATAGGATAAAATACTGGGCCACAAAGCCTCCTGAGTAAGACAATGTTTGATAGACAGTTTGAACCTTGCAGAGGCAAAAAAAAGGTGGTCTTTCCTAGGAAATATTTCCAGCTCCTGGGAAATGCTTAATTGATTTCCAAGGTTAGTTCCTTAAATTTGTTTTTCAGATACAGTGCTCGTGCGCAGTCGATGTTTTGAAAGCACTTCCCTCAAAAAACCAGCCTGCTTTCTTTACCACTGACTTTGGGTTCTCCTGCACCCTTCTCCCCTTGAAATGAGAGGAAGAGGTGACATTAGCCAAAAACATACATTTCCAGACAGGAAGCCTTGTTGACAACATCGATCCCAGGCCACCATTAAAACATTTGCTCTGCTTCACGGCGTTCCCGTTTTTTTTTTCATCCCTCTCTCTCCCCCCATCCCTTTTTTTTTTGCACAGAGGAACGAGTCACAGGTGCCCCCTAAACGTCTTTTCGGGATGGGTACGAGTTCAAACATTAGCAAAACCCCAGCATCGTGACATATCTTTCTCACCAAAAATCGTAACATCTGAAAACTGTAAAAACAAAAAAAACGGCTTACAGTGCACTGTCACTGCAGATCGAATTTCATGCAACGAAAAGAGCTACATTCTAGTGATCCTTCTGACATCATCACACATTTACAGTATGAGTAAACCCTTTCCGTGGGCAAGCGAGGATACAGGTGGCGCCCTCCTTTCCCGATGCTCAGGGCAGGAGCGTACTGCCCCAAGCCGGGGGCAGGGGGCACCACCGGGTGCTTTCCCCATGGGGGTGAACCAAAAAAATCGCTGCGCCCCCACCTCCATTTATACCTCAACACCTGATAAGGATCAAGGTTGATTGTCTGTGTCTGCGTGTGTGTGTGTGTGTGTGTGTGTGCGTGCGTGCGTGCGTATGCCTGCGCGTGTGTGTGTGTATGAGTGTGTGTGTGCACGTGTGTGTGTGTGTGTGTGCGTACACGTGTGTATGCATGTGTGTGTGTGTGTGTGCGTGTGTATGCCTGCATGTGTGTGTGTGTGCGTGTGTGCGTGTGCGTGTGTGTGTTTATGCGTGTGTGTGTGTGCATGTGTGTGTGTGCGTATGCCTGCATGTGTGTGTGTGTGTGTGCGTGTGTGCATATGCGTGCATGTGTCTATGGATGTGTGTGTGTGTACGCGCGCACGCGTGTGTGTGTGTGTATGTGTGTGTGTGTGTGTGTGTGTGTGTGTGTGTGTGTGTGTGTGTGTGTGTGTGTGTGCTCTGCCGGCTGAAGGTCAGAGTTGCTGCGCCCCAGTCTCGGGGCGCGCGCATCGCGGCGGTGTGCGCCCATGCGCTTGCAGAGCAGCCGAGCAGATGCACATCAGCGACACGCACCCACCGCTGCTGCACCAGCGTTTTCCAGGAACACCAAACTCAGGTCATTACTGTTCGAACGCTGCCTCCGCCAACCTCCATCACAGTGCGCTGCTCTTTTAAGCTTCACAAAACAATCAACATTAATAACATCGAAGCCAGCACTAGAGCGATTTATTTTAAGATTATAAATATGGTACGTATGCCTTTTGCACAGTATTTTCTGTACACGTTAATATATAGGAGAGGAATGTACTGATATATATTTTTAAAAGTCAGACCTTGTTGTGAGGTCTAAACACAGACGCAATGCCTGCGTACCAGTGTGGCTGAAGAACACAAAAAGGAAGTGCTGCAAGCTGACTCAAATGAAGAATTTGCTTTTGATAAAAACCACAGCGTTTTGCAGCTCCTTCTAAATTCTACACCAAAACCCACTTGGTTTCCTGAGATGGAATTTTACTTCTCTAAAAAAAAAAAAAAAAAAAAAAAGCAAATATACAATAAAAAAAAAACTAGGTAAATGTTTTAAAGACATATTAATCATTATTGGTGGATTTTACATCAACACTGCAATCAGAATTTTAGAAGATACATTGTTAAATGATAGCATGTCAGAATTAAAAAAAGCAATTGCTAAATTGAATATTAAAGCTCGGGTGTAAAAATGTTTCAGGTTGAGAAATACAGGAACCCGTTTCACATTTCTGCAACATTAATATTCTTCTTATTATTATTTTAAAGTGAAAACGGATACTCTGTTGAAGTGCAAATCTGATGAATTACTGTAGCAGATTGCTGTTATTAATTATTTAAGGGAATTTTATAAATATTCAGGTCTGTCGTGCATCTAATAATGAACGCTTTAGAGAAGGTTACTTCCCGTGCGTATCCTAATGTGTCAGAAATATCACTTTTAATCAGAGCTGTGTCGGGGTAGCATCTGAACGTCTAAAAATACAATCACAGCGAGAGCTCTCCACCGGCCTCGTCCACACCGCGGCCCGACTCCTAACCCGGCGTCTCGCGCCCCGCTCGGGCATGGGGGGGGGCATCTCGTGCCGCATTATCGCCGCGGTGATCTGAGGGGAGAATAATGCGTCGACGCCGCTCTCCGCCTTCTGGACACACCTAGTCCCCGGCGCCATGGCGACCATATGGCGCGTTTGCATATTCATTCGGTGCGTCTGATACGCTGCAGAAACGCCTAAGCTGCTGCTGGAGAGAAACTTCAGACGAAAAGAACAGGGGGAGAGAAAAAGAGAGGGGGGGGGGGGGGGGGGGGGAGGGAAAAGTTTTCCTGCCTTCTTCTCTTTATTCTTCCCTTCCTCCGTACCCCTGGAGCAGAGGTGGGGTGGTAGGGGCAGGGGCGGTGGGGGCGAGGGGGCGGTGGCGGGGCGGTTAGCGCGCGGTTAGCGGATCTAGCCCCTCTCCTCGCTTCGTGAGGCAGGGGGATCTGCCTCCTTCGACGAGCGTCTGCCGGTGGGCAGAGAGGCTGCTGGGTAATCTGTGCCGCCGGAGCGGGCTTGACGTCCTCTCCAGCAGGGTAAATATCACGCGCCCCCCCCCCACCTCCCCCCCCACCCCTGGGCGCGCAGGATGGTCTCAGATTAACGCTGTCAGAGAGCTGGTGCCACCCCGTCATTATCTGTGCTCCGGGTCTTCCAGAGGCCGCCTTGTTGTCCACCAACTCTCCGCACAGCTAGCAATTACCAAAGCCGTCACCGTGCTCTCTCTCTCTCTCTCTCTCTCTCTCTCTCTCTCTCTCTCTCTCTCTCCCTCCTTCTCTCCTGCCTGTCTTGTGCCCAGGTTCTCTCCCGAAACACGGCATTCCGGCACAGTGCCCATCACTCTCCGGGCTGGCGCGCGCGACGCGGCGTGCCAGTGTGCCGGTATGGGCAGTGGTGCCCATCTGTGGCGTGTCAAGTGTGGAACCAAAATGGGGGGGTGACATAGCTCAGGAGGTAAGAGCGGTTGTCGAGGGTTGCCGGTTCGATCCCCCGCCCTCGAAGTGTCCCTGAGCAAGACACCTAACCCCTAACTGCTCCCAACGAGCTGATTGGCACCTTGCATATCAGCCTTTCACCGTTGGTGTGTGAGTGAGTGTGTGTGTGAATGGGTGAATGAGAGGCATCGATCGTAAAGCGCTTTGGATAAAAGCGCTATATTAATGCAGTCCAAAATGGCGCGCGTCTTTAACCCGCAAACAACATGCGGATGACCGCATGCACCGGTACGGCAACCGGACGCCCCCAGCTGTGTTAACATCTGGCCTGGCCTTCAGCCCCGTCCCCTAAAAGTGAGGGAGCCAAGCACCGGGGAGAACTTCGGCTCAGTTCCTTTTACAGGCCCGCGAAAGATGAGTCGGGCTCCGCTATCGTTCTTCGTTGCCAACCCTCTCCCCCCCCCACCCCTCCCCCCCCCCCCCCCTTGCCACTCCGAGCCTTCATCGAAGGTGACGCCTTGCTCCCGCGCATCTTCCGAAACGTCTTCTTCCCGGAGACGCTCTAGATCCCGCCGCTCTCCTGGCGATCTCCAGCCGTTGGAAACGGGAGGAGGCTTGACGAGGAGATCAAAGGGAGGAAGAGACGGGCGTCGGCGGCAACGGGGCGGGGGGGGGGGATACCTACGCGCACGCGTCGACGGTGACTTTAATTTTTTCCGAGCGTGCGCCTTTTTAGAGTGAACGCAACGAAACGCGAAGTGCCACAAGACATCAAAATGGCGGAGGGGGGCGGGGGGAAATTTGACTTCAGAGGACTTCAAACGGCGCGGTTGTCGGCGTCGGGCTGTCCCTAGCCGCCGAGGCTAGCGGCACGGAGCAGACGGTTACCGGCGGGCGGATCGCAGCCAATCCGGCGGCCCGGGGAGAGAGGAACGCTGCCTCCCTCCAGACCCGGCGTCGGCGCGAGATCTGAACACCGCGCCGGCGCCTCGGCCCGCGTCCGCTCGGCCTCCGACCGCCAGGGTCCGCCCGCTGCGGACCAGAGCGATCCTGCAACATACGCCCTCACGTTTATATTATTAATTTAATAACACTACTACTACTACTTCTACTACTACTACTACTACTACTACTACTAATAATAATAATAATAATAATAATAATAATCATAATAATAATAATGAAGTAGAAGAAGAACTAGAAGAAGAAGACGAAAAAGAAGATGAAGAAGAAATAGAACCAGAAGAAGAAGAACTAGAACTATAAGAAGAAGAAGAAATGTTATTATCTTTTTTGCTGTCGTTATTATCAGCAGTGATAGCTGAAGTATTACAGGGAAGCGAGGCCCAGCTGTAGCTGAGGGACACAAACAGACCCATCCTTGCGGGGATGCTGTCTCTTATTAGAGGTGAAAGATTTAAACAGCGCTGAAGAACTGAGGCCTGCAACAGGTGACTCTGAAACCGGAGACCCAGCCACGGTCTCACACACCTGTCCCTCTTACGCTGTACTCAGGAACCTAGGCGTACGCTTCACAGGGATACTGCGCTTAAAACTGAGAAATGAAGTGAACCGCACGTTTTTACGGAATCGCCGTCGGCGTAGTTTCCTCAGTTTTGGCTTTTTCGGCGCCGGTTCGCCCTTCCGGGGGGAAACTTCGGGAGCCGATTCGATGTCCCCCCGCAGGCCGCACCCCGCCGGCGGACGCGGAGAGGGGGACGGAGAGACACGGTCGCCGCAAAAGAGGCGGCAGGCGGGCGGGCGGGCCGGGGGCAGGGGGGCGGGGGGGCCCCCGTGCTCGGCCCTCCCAGAGATCGGGCGGAGAAAGACAAAGCCCCGCTTCTGCTATATCGGTTTAGTTAGCCGGAGAGTTAGCGGATGAGTTACGGCCGGCCTGGCGCTGGGGAGAGCGGTATTTATGGGGCAGCTGAGTGAGTGTTAAATCCCTGGTAAGAAATAAAGTCCTCCCCGAGCGGACAGGGGAAACATTTCACTCAGTCTAAAAGGTGGTTAGGAAAAATGAAAGCCATTTCTCTTCCTGGGGAAGCACTATTCCTTATTCGAAAGCTCGCAGCGAAAAGAAGAAGAAAAAAAAGGAAGGGGGGGGGGAGAAGGGGAGAAAAAAGTGGATCGCATTCAAGTGGCATGAATCTTTAAAACCGTATTTGAATGTTGCTGAATATTCTCAGAGCAAATATCCTCTGGTGGAGGTGGGAGCCGGGGAACGAGTGAGAGAGAGCGAGAGAGAGAGAGAAGAGAGAGAGAGAGAGAGAGAGAGAGAGAGAGAACCCAAATCCGGCGAAATTGCACGCTGTTTTGTGCTGGAATCTGCCACCGGAGCTTGCCAAGAAATACACTTGTTGCTGTGTTATTGCTCCACTCCAAAAGGCTTTATAGTTTACTGAAACAAGAACATGATATTATACAAACACGCACATCTGTTGGCTTTGTGAAATGTGGCCGGTTCCTTTCAATTCAATAACCGACGGGTTCATAGGGAAGAAACAGAGAGGGTTGTTTGTGTTCTGGTTCCCAACCCCCCCCCCCCCCCCCTACCCCCCCCCCCCCCCCCCAAAAAAAAAAAAAAAAAAAAAAACAGAGTCAGAAACAATAAATGCACTGTACCTCTGTCTCGGCACATAGTGAGGTTTACAGCTTTTAACCCCCCGGGGAAGATACCCCTTCAATTGAAATGAGGAGTTTCACCCAACCCCCACCCCCCCCCCCCCCCCCCCACCAGCAATCACAATTATTACTTGAAAAAAAGGGTGTATTTTTGCATTAACTTAAAAGGCCTATATCTTTTTTTCCCCTTCAGGTCTGTGCGGCCTCACTTACCCTAAGTATCTCTATAAATCACCAGTTACTGTTAACATGTACTCCACAATTCAGTCATCAATCTCGCACCGGGTCAGAGTGAAAACAAGGGGGAAAAATCTGCTTAGTAAAATCTTGCACACACACACGTACACACGCACGCACACAAACACACACAGACGCGCGCACATATACACACACGCACACACACACAGACACACGTGTACGGGGCGTGGTGGACACACACACACACACACACACACAGACGCACGTGTACGGGGCACGGCGGGGGACACACACACACACACACACACGCTCACGCGCGCACGGACAGAAACCATAGCAGTCCGTCGGGACATAGAAACCGTTGCCAGATCACCACGGAGACGCTAGCCGAGTTCTATTGCCGACTTCACCTTTCGCTCGGGGGCGTGGTTTCCGTTCGCCGCGCACGAAAAAAAACAAACAAACAAGCAAACAGCAACCCCCGAAAAAAAACCCCAAACTTTTCGGTCTCAGTTTACCGGGGCGGTCTCGAGGCCCCCGGCAGGTGCGGCGGGGGCGCTCTCTCCAAAAAAGGCCGCTCCCCCCCTTCCGGTCGCGTGTCGTTCCGAGCTCACGCGCTCGAGAGAGAGAGAGAGAGAGAGAAGGCCGCACGCAAAAAAAAAAAATCCCCGTTTAAGTTACAGGACGCGATATTTATTTAACCGAGAAAGAAAAGAAAAAAAGAAAAGAAAAGGAAAAAAAAACCAACGGAGAAACCTAATTGAACAAGAGCGGGATTATCCCCGGCGGAAGACGTCTCTCTCTCTCTCTCTCCCGAAAAAACACAGGAGCGACGACTTCGTCACCCTCTCTCCGCCACCGCAGACGATGGAGCGGGAAATCCTCCGGCTGACAAAAACCCTCCTTCGGAACATCTGTATCTAAACACAGAGATAAATCTCGCCCCCCCCCCCCCTCACCCCCTCCACTCCACCCCCTGCCCCCGACCCCCCCCCACACCCCCCATAAATGAAGTCAATCGCTTCTTAGCCAAACACCTCGGCTCGCGCGTCAGTGGAGAAAACAGAGCGAACGCGAATTCCGTCGCACGCGGAGGACGTCTCCAGAACGTCTCCGCTGCTGCTGATGCCTCTCAGAGCGTCGAGTGATTATTCAGTCCGATACGATCAATACGCAAATCACGCTTTCACAATCACAGGTCTGAACTCATGATCCGGTAACACCGAAAACCACTCTGAGGCACCGGAGATACGGTACAAACAAAAGAAAAGGGTGAAAAAGAAAAATCTGACAAAAAAGTGTTAATTTCCAGGGCCACATTCGAGCTTTAGAATAAAAAAGTTCCTTAATAATAATATTACGCACAGAAAATATTACAATGCTTCATTTTCAGTTCAAAGAACACATCTGAAAAAAGAATTAAACTTTTTATCTCGGTTTCTTGAAAAAGTCTCTCAATAAATAGCGCACATCGTTACAATAAATACAACATATTATGTGAACTATGTAAATAAAGTTGTATCTTTACTAGTAGCCTCCCGTAGCGCAACTCTAAGACAAGCACTGCTTTAATTCCGCACTGTGACATAAACAAACCCCTCTTTGACATCACACACCCTAAACACCTCCCCCCCCCCCCCCCCTGCCCCCCCCCCCCCCACCTCTCATCACCCAGCCATGCTACAACCACCGGCAACGTTTGGTGCTGCACAGGATATTAATCACGCCCCCCCCCTGCCCCCCCCCCCCCTTCTGTGCTGGCTCCCCCCCACCCCCCCCCCCCCCCGACCCCCCCGCCCAGCTTTCGGAGCTGCCTTACCTGGCAGGAGGCTGCCCCGCTTGCTCTGCCTCACATCTTCCCGCTGCTCGGCCGGGAACCTCTCCACAGAACAAGCCATTTTACCCCCCTCTCCCGCGTGGCTCAGCGGCTGGGCTGCGCTCCCTCTCTCCTCTCCTCTCTCCCTCTCTCTCCCTCTCGTTCTCTCTCTCCCTCTCTCTCCCTGTCTCTCTCTCCCTCTCGTTCTCTCTCTCCCTCTCGCTCTCTCTCTCTCTCTCTCTCGGCACAGATGTCAGGGATGAGCGTGTTTACCCACTTTACCAGTAGGGGTCCTTCACCACCCTCCGCTCCCCGCAGCCGCTGTGGAATAGCAGGCCGGGGAAGGGGGCCACTTAAACGGGCTCTCCCTGCGCGCTGGAGCCCTGCGCTGGAGCCCTGCGCTGGAGCCCTGCGCTGGAGCCCTGCGCTCTGGAGCCCTGCGCTGGAGCCCTGCGCTGGAACTGCGCTCTGGAGCCCTGTGCTGGAGCTGCGCTCTGGAGCCCTGCGCTCTGGAGCCCTGCGCTGGGGCTGCGTGGATGAGCCATCGCGAGAGCCGGCCTCCTCTCCCACTCCCCTCCCCTGGCAGTTTGTGTGTGTGTGTGCATGTGTGTGTGTGTGTGTGTGTGTGTGCGTGTGTGTGTATGATGTATGTGTGTGTGTGTGTGTGTGTGAGTGTGTGTGTGTGTGTGTGTGTGTGTGTGTGTGTGGTGTGTGTGTGAGTGTGTGGGTGTGAGTGTGTGTGTGTGTGTGTGGTGTGTGTGTGTGTGTGTGTGTGTGTGTGTGTGTGTGTGTGTGTGTGTGTGTGTGTGTGTGTGTGTGTGTGTGTGTGAATGAGTATGTGTGTGTGAGTGTGTGTGTGTGTGTGTGTGTGTGTGTGTGTGTATGATTATATGTGTGTGTGTGTGTGTGAGTGTGTGTGTGTGTGTGTATGATTATATGTGTGTGTGTGTGTGTGTGTGTGTGTGTGTGTGTGTGTGTGGTGTGTGTGTGTGTGTGTGTGTGTGTGTGTGTGTGTGTGTGTGTGTGTGTGTGTGTGTGTGTGTGTGTGTGTGTGTGTGTGTGTGTGTGTGTGTGAGTGTGTGTGTGTGTGTGTGTGTGTGTGTGTGTAGGGGGGTGGATAATGTGGTGGTTATATAGAGCTGAGGCTGGCTGCTGGTGCGCTGGGCCGGTCGGTGGTCAGGCCCCCGCTCAGCCCTGACGGTGCGCTCCTCGAACCCCTCGCCCACCGTCCCGAAACCGGACGCCCCGTCTCACGTTACCCGACTCTCTCCGTTTTTTTGTTGTTTTATTTTCCGCCGGGGGGGGGGGGGGGGGTGCGGGGGGGGGCGATATCGGCAGATGAAACTTCCGAGTGGCCGGCACGGGCCCGCTCGGTTGGGCCAGTTTCGGGGAGGGGGGGGGGGGGGGGGGGGGGGGGGAATTTCGAGTTTCCGTCCCACTTGTGCAGCGCTCCCTTTCGCACCGCCACATTAAGGGCTCGGGGGCGAGCGGGCCGCCCCGCTGAAGAATGTTTGGACCTCACCTCCGACGGGCCCTTTTGTGTCTGCCGGGCTCTGTTGTTTTTTAGGCCCCGCCGTGGCCGGGCGCGAGAGTTTCCCCACGAAGCGTCTAATTAATCTCGCGCATCGGACGCGCCAAGACTGCACATTAACATAATTGAAAGGTTTAAAAGGTGAGCAGAAAAACAATCATTCACGGCGAAGGTGTGTCTGCAATTAAATAAGAGCAAAGCGGCATGTGACCACAGGCAGGGCCCTTGTTTTCCCCCCTCGAACCGTTTTGGGACCGTACCCAAAAAACGGGCTCCCGGGACAGCTGCGTCCCCCCCCTGCTCGCAGCCTCCGGATCCTCGCGCCCCCCCCCCCCCCCCGCGCACGGGACGGTTCTCTGGAAAGATCCGCCGTCACAGACTGCAGACGACGGGGCCGCCACGACAGACCCCCCCAAAATAAACTCACGGGCCTCCTGCCAAACAGAGAGAGCTATAAAAACTTTCGTTTTTTTTTTTCAATTTTATTTGCGACGGCGATTTTTCGGTACGATCCTTTGCGAAGGCGACTCTAACTCTAACGGGTTAGGCGTGTCGGTGAGCGAGCTAGAGTAGCCGATCTTAAGTGTTTATCGAGCTAACGCTTTTATTACCTTTATTAGACCAATGTTCTACAGAGTAGATCTCAATCTGCCCCTCTCTCTCTGCTCGTCTCTCTCAAACGCGAGGCTCCTTGAGATATCAGTCAAAGCCCTCTGCGCGGACGCAATTTCCTTATTGCTCTCGACAGGATAAGAGCACCTGTCTCCCCTCCCAAAGACGGCCACGGACGGCTACGAGAGAAAAGAGTCTCCAGATTATTCTGGTGTGAGCGGTGTGAGTGTTTCTGAAGTAATACAAATGGGACTAGGGTTTGATTGGTGACTTGCTCTCATCATTCGGTGAATGGGAAAAGCATATATATATTTTTTATTTTATTTTATTTTTAATTTCATTAAATGTTTTATTTGAAGTTTTTTGAAGTGTATTTGGAGTGCTATTTGAAATGTGATCTGTGATTGTTATAAAAAAATATTTAATACACAAAGTAAGTTCCTGCAAGAAGTCCTCTACTTCGAGTAAATGTACGCCATTATACAATTGCATTTCAAATCAATGGTAACATATTATGGGCAATAATCCACTTCCTACCATTACATTCTAAAATGTACATCTTGTTCCAGATTTTTAAATGGAGGAACATTTAAAAATAGCATCAGACAAAATAATGGTACAAATTATTATCAGCTGTTTAATCATTCAGCTAATATAACATGAAAGAATATCATTTAATGCAAACATTGAATCCCTTCAACTAAGATAAACAGGAAGATTCAATCAGACTTTCATTATTTACAGAAATGAAATCGAGTATTGATCCCCTTACCAATATAATATAGAAAAGTTAACATATTTGGCAATAATATTGCAAAGTTTAGCCGATTTTAAAATTTACTGCACGTTAACAATGTTTTTCTGCCTCCAAAATCCACAGAAGGCCGTCTGAAGGCACAGGCTTTGGCAT
>CM045893.1:8032500-8042500 GCA_025169545.1 Anguilla japonica | reverse complement strand
CAGGGATGGGCAGTATCCACAACACTGTACATGCATTTGCTTGCATGTATTTTGTGTGTAATGCAAGTTACACGCCTATTTTTGTACGATTTATATATCTCTGTGCCACCTGAAAAGCCTCCACAATTTTTGTTGTAGCTTATAGACAAATTAAAGTGAGGTATTTAGCATTTTTGTACCAAAGTAACACTCAGCAATCACAGTGTCCACCTCCTACAAACAAGGCCACCGAGAAAGAAAAAAAAAAGTTATTTTTAGACGGATAGAAGCTGCAAGCAGCATTCTTCTAAGAGCAACTGTCTGCAGAGCGGGTCGAGAACACGTCTTTTTAAATTCTTTAAAATTCCATTAGCGGATTCATCGTCCGTTGCGAGGTTTTTATCGGAGACGACCGCGGGCGAGCCCGCCTTTCGGAACAACAGGATCACCCGGAGTCACGTGACTCCCGCCACGCTTATTAACATTTCATTAGCATCTGCCCCAAAAAAAAAAGGACGGGCTCCACGAGAACCGCCATCGAACCCTCCCGCGCTTTATAAACACCTTAGCCGGGCACTCTGAAATACGGGCGATATCCTTCATTCACTCCGGGAAGAATCGCTAACAAAGGCATAATGTTTGTTAGAAAAAAAAAAAAAAAAGAGAAAGAAAGGAACGATCCATCAGGCCGCCCTCTCCGCCCTCTTTCGACGGGTCGGTGTGGTAGCGCGGCCCAGGACAGGACAGAGCGGGCGCGGGTATCGCCCGCTGTTTTCGCTCCTGCCCCTGAACCGCTGGGTAAAGGGCATATCAGAGCGAGTCAGTGCACGCGGGGCGAGGGTTATTTCCAGCTCCAGCCCCCGTGCGGTGTTGCTAAATCCCACTCCTTTCTTTTACCTTTTCTTCTCGCCTCGTACGGAATACCCCTTCTCTCGCCGCACACTTTTGAAATCACTCTTGCACCGAAATAACCCCGTGAATGCCAGCCTCACCTCGTTCGGATGTTGACATTTGTTCGACGGCACTACTTAGAAACCAAGACCGGGCAACAGACACACACACACACACACACACACACACACACAAAACAAAATTAATAAAAGTTAAACAAAATGAAGAAAGAAAAAAAAAAAAACAACTGACTCCATATTTATCATAATTGGAAATGATTAAGGTGAGCTCAGATGAAAAATAAGCCTCTTGGCCGAGCACAAGCCATCTGCGACCGTAATACTCCTCCACTCCAGGAGGCTCCTCAGACTTTTCTACCCGACTCACAAAAGAAGGAAATCCCCCCCCCCCCCCCCCCGTCTTCTGTAACTGGCCAAAACAGTCAAGAGCAGAGAGCTAGAACGCCACAGTCCTGGGTAGGCTCCCCCCCACCCCAAACACCCTCCACCCCCCCAACGTCCCCCCCCCACCCCCCGACTGTGCCGTTGCGCAGGAATGTACAGAACCTTCTGACAGGCAACAAACAGGAAGCGGGAGAAGGGAAGGGAAGACCTGGTCGCCACGCTTAAGGCTCTAAGCTAAGCGACCCCGACAGCCGCCCGGTCTCCTTGACAATTGGGGTCAGTTATCGGAAAAGTAGCTCAAGTTTTTTCACAGGCTTTGCTGGGGATGTTCGCGAGCAACTGCCCACCGCAGCAGCAAAGGGGATTAGAGAGCGCGGCCATCTGTTGCCGTGGATTCGGGCTCCTGCCCCACCCCCGTCCCCGCCCCTGCCCCTACCCTTTTTTCTTTTTTGTGTGTGCGTCTCGTTCCAAGCGACGGAAAATCCCTCATGGCTCTGACCGCGCTCCTAGGTGGGCCAGGCCTGACCTAGAGGCACCCAGGGAACAGGTCAGGTCTCCATTGGATCAGCCTCGGATGAAGGGTGGGGTGTGCTGGGTGGGGGGGGCAAGATGAGATGAGACACATGGGAGGTCAAAGGTCACCAATGGAAGTAACCTGACACTAGGCCCCTGTGGTCCCAGATCCACCCTCAAAGGCAGGATCTGCGCATGAGCCTTCTGAAGTTGCTCAGCACTACAGTGCATACTGTATGTTGGGAGGTGAATTTGTCTGTGCTGGAAGCCAACAGGCCCTGTGAACTAGTCGCTTTTGTTTGACCAGGGTCACGGTTAAGCTGCAGGCACAGTGACCCATACTAGAACCTACGGTCCAAAAACAGAAATGAAATGGAGTAAACATTCTACCGGCTCCTGTAATATTGAAAACAGAGACTCCATCTTACACACACACACACACACACACACACACACACACACACACCTCTCCGCCTAAAGTCTGTCCCTGTCCTGAACAACATTGACAGTATGGGGTGTACACTCACTACCCCTTCCCATTTCCTCCTGGAGCCCCCGGGGGGGGGGGGGGGGGGGGTCATTTATCCACCCCCTGTACACACGGGACCTTAAACCATAGTTTAAACTCCTTTCTGATCTGCCTTTCACTGAAATGTGCACGGGCGCATTCTTACACTACACTTCCCTTTTGGGATGTGTTCCAGCGACAGCACGCTGCTACACACCACTTCAGCTTCACACACGTGTGTCCACAGAGAGCCGACCAGCAGGCTACCAACGGCAGCTTTCAGAGACCTTTCACCCAATAGAATCCGATATACCTACTCATCATTCGACAAAAAAAAAGTCAAATCACACTTTCCAAGGGGGGTTTTTTCTTTTTGCGCAATCAATGGGGAGGGTGCACCGAGGTTGGAAAGCACACCTAATTTCTGGAGGCGGGGGTGTCGTCGAAATGCTCAATCAGCGAGAGGCGAAATGCTTTTTTCTCTAATACTTTAAAAAAAAAAAAAAAAAAAAAAATTTTTTCACGGAATGTGCCGAATCTAGATTCCGCGACGTTCCGCGGCGGTGTTTCTGATAGAGCGTTTCGGCGGCACCTCGGGGGCCTTCCGCGCGCGTACTTACAGGCAGCGCTGACGTTACCCTCGGCGGCTAATTTGTTTTGGGTCCTGTTCCCGGCCTCTCCCCCCCCCCCCCCCCCGTCAGTGTTTCCTCAATAGCCTCGCTACCTTTTAGCTCGGCGGCGCAGCTCTTGACCCGCGCGCGTCCCTGTTTCGCAGCGCTCTAATTGTCGTTTAATCACATATCAACCTGTCACTTAAAGACCCCTTTTTCAATTGCGGAAATTTACATATTGTGCGAAACTAATTTCTATCAAAAGCTCTGCTGGCTGTGAAAGGTGTTGCTCTCTCTCTTTCTCTCCCTCTCTCTCTCTCTCGCTCCCTCTCTCCCTCTCTCTCTCTCTCTCACTCTCTCTCACATACTTGTATAAAGTGCTTGATATTCTCATTTCTGGCAGCAGGTTTGTTAGCAATATGACACTTTCGGTGGTGTTGTGTTACCGTGGAGCGATGATAGCAATGATTGAGCAGTGGGGATTTAGTGTGTGTGTGTGTGTGTGTGTCTGCCTGTATGTGAGTATGTGTGTGTATGTGTGTGTGTGCGTGTGTGTGTGTGAGTGTGTGAGTATGTACGTGTGTGTATGTGTGTGTGTGTATGTGTGCCTGTATGGGCGTGTGTGTGTATGCGAGTATGTGAGTATGTGTGCCTGTATGGGCACGTGTGTGTGTGTGTGTGTATGTGAGTATGTGTGGGTGTGTGTGTGTGTGTGTGTGTGTGTGTGAGTGTGTGTGTGTGTGTGAGTGTGTGTGTGTGTGTGTGTGTGTGTGTGTGTGTGTGTGTGTGAGTGTGTGTGTGTGCCTGCGTGGGCGCGCGTGTGTGTGTGTGTGTGTGTGAGTGTGTGAGTGTGTGTGTGTGTGTGTGAGTGTGAGTGTGTGTGAGCGTGTGTGTGTGTGTGTGTGTGTGGGGTGTGTGTGTGTGTGAGTGTGTGTGTGTGTGTGTGTGTGAGTGTGTGTGTGATTGTGTGTGTGTGTGTGTGTATGTGTGCGCGTGGGGATGTGTGTGTGTGTGTGTGTGTGTGTGTGTGTGTGTGTGTGTGTGTGTGGGTGTGTGTGTGTGTGTGTGCCTGTATGTGCACGTGTGTGTGTGTGTGTGTGTGTGTGTGTGTGTGTGGTGTGTGTGTGTGGTGTGTGTGGGGTTAGGGACAGTAGGTGCAGACCAGGGGGAAACGGAGCGGTGTGCGGGCAGAGGAGGGCAAACAATGTAAAAACAGGGCCAGCAGCTCCAGCCCTCCCAGGCCTTCACCTCCTTCAGCGATCACCACAGTCAGCATGATGTGGGATCCTCAAACCGCGCAGTCTCTCTGAGGCTGAGGCCGCGGCTGGCACACTGGCACACGGGCACACGGGCGCCAGCACTGACCCCCGCGTTTTGGGTGAGGAGTGGGGGGTAACTGGGGGGGGGGGGTGCGTAGAGCCCGGGGACGGCCGCTCTCGGGGGACCCCTCGTTTTAATTACAGGAGGGAGGGAGAGTCTTTGTTGCACCTTTTATTACATTAATTGATAAAGGGGGGCGGAGATAGCCGTGGGGGAGCCCGGCAGACAGATGTCCCACCGCGAGCGCCGGGCACTATTTCGGGAGGAACCTAATCCCGTTAGGGGCCTGCTCCTTAGCTCCCCCCAATCCCCCCCCCCCCCCAGGGTCCCGCCAGCCCTGCTCTCCTTGTCCCGTAGAGCTCCTCTCCGGTGCTGAGGGCCCGGGACCGCAGGACCAGCTGGGACAGGCTTTAATTAAGAGCCTCTTTAGGGGGTCCTGGAGCAGCGCAGGACGGTGTCATCGCTACAGGACGGGTTCCAGAACAGGGAGAGAGGAGAGAGAGAGAGGAGAGAGAGAGAGAGAGAGAGAGAGAGAGAGAGAGAGAGGGGGGGGGGAAAGGAGGAGACCTTACCTTAGAGAGAGAGGAGAGAGAGAGGGAGAGAGAGAGAAAGAGAGAGAGTGAAAGCGGGAGAAAGAGAGAGAGAAAGAGCGAGAGATAGATGGAGAAAGAAAAAGAGAGAGAGAAAGACAGAGAGAGAGGGAGAAAGGGAGAGGGGTAAAGAGAGAGAGAGAGAGAGAGAGAAGGAGAGGTAGAGGGAGAGAGAGAGAGAGAGAGAGAGAGAGCTATACTGACACTCCCCAGGCCTGGAAACACTCCCCCAGTTTAATCTCATTCTTGCTGGGTTACAGAGGGCAGGTGTGCTAGTGCCAATGGGCATTAGATTTGATGCGTTTTAGAGGAGGCTGTCCTACGGAGTTTTGACAAATCTTCCAGGCTGCTGAGAGCCCGCGTCAGAAAATGGGGGATTTGTTCCCGTGAGCTTCGTAGCACACCGCGCTGGACAAGGAGTAACAAGCTTTAAAAAAAAATAAAAAAAAAAAAAAACGCGTTTGGCACTTCCTCAACTATTTTATAACTGTCAAGTCAATTCTATTGAAGGGCCTTAACATACAAGAAGGAACCCCTATTATAGCTAATGAGAGAGCAGGAGATGTCCTTAAACACTGCACAAAGAGTGCAAACAGGACGTTAAGTCATTTAGTACCATTTAAAAACGGAAAGGAAATAAAACGAAGCACGTGTGCTCCTGTGCCTCATCTCGCTGGGTAAATCTATAAAACCAGCAACAGCCTTTTCTTTTTTTTTTTTTACACAGGAAAGAGTGTAATGACAGCCCTCAGCAGCAGCTGTAGGCCAGGCCAAAAAGGTCGTCCATTGCCCTTGTGAGCACTTAGCAAGGGCTACCTAATGTGTGATTAGAATGTTCTCAACTGAACATTCTAATGCTGATGTCACAATCGCTACTGGTAACCGAAAGCAACGGAATTCTAGAACACTGACTTATAATTTTTTTTTTTTTTTAAACATTTTTTTATTTAAAAAACCTACTCTTCAAAAGGTTAAATGAATAGGTGTGGATTTCAATGACGTGAGACTGGATGAGGAAACTTTCAAGTCTACATCTTACTGGAGGAGTGCATGGTGGGAAGATAAACCTCCTTGGCATCCTCAGACCTCAGCTTTTTCAGTCTCCTCCTACATTAAGGCTGTCACCGGGTTACCGCAACAATGAGCCATGCGTTGGAGGCGCTCGTGTGTGTGTGTGTGTGTGTGTGTGTGTGTGGATAATGGGGGGGGGTGTTGAGTAGGAGCGTTTGTCTCAGTGAGGAGGTTCTTAACCTCACCAAGTTTCCTGTCTCTCTGTTCTCCTGTGAGGAGCCAAGATGTCTCAAGACTGTCAAAAGCATTTTCCAGAAAGGAGAGGAGAGGAGAGAGAAGAAGAAGAAAAAAAAACTGCGACGTACACACACACACACACGCGCACGCACACACAGACACGCACACACACACACACACTCGCGGGGCTGTCAGGTAAATTAGATCTGAAAGCTGACAATTTCTGACCATATTTCCTTGATTATTTCGAACAAATGCACACCAGCCGCTCTAAGGAGATT
This sequence comes from Anguilla japonica, assembly GCA_025169545.1. Classification (NCBI taxonomy): domain Eukaryota; kingdom Metazoa; phylum Chordata; class Actinopteri; order Anguilliformes; family Anguillidae; genus Anguilla; species Anguilla japonica. Next base: position 8,036,155 of record CM045893.1, on the reverse strand, counting down.
AAAGTGACATAAAAGTCTGGGGTGGGAGGAGGGAGGGCAGAGAATCCAGGTCACCCCCATTTGTCCCCCTGCCTGACAGCAGCTATATCGCTATCCAATCCAATAAAATCCCCCCCTCCTTTTGCTTTAATTAATTTTACAGCTAGCTTGCTTAATTACTTTCAATCAAAATCCTCTTGCCATCACAAAATTAGAAATGGTTCAACTCCATTAGTCTAAATTCTTCATTTACATACACAAAGACTGTCAGCTCTTGCTAAGCAAACGGCCTCTCGCTTGATGAGATTGTTTTTTTCTCTCTCTCTCTCTCCCTCTCTCTCTCTCTCTCTCTCTGTCTCTCTCCCTCCCTCTCTCTCGCCCTCTCTCCCTCCTTTCTTACAACGGTGTTAATTTTTTTAAAGGAGAAAAATTGCATAAAATTATTTGATCCATGATTTAAGATGGCGTTCCCCCGCGCGCAAACACTGAGGTAAGCGGATCTAATGGCAGAGGTTAGATTGGCTGGCTGACACACAAAAGACTTGTTCGTCTGGTTATGGCGACAACAAAAAATTTCATCCGACTGCGCGTTACACACATAGGCGAGGAGTCACAAACTTGGACAATTTAAATGAAGACTAAAAAAAAAAAAAAAAAAAAAAAAAACAGTAAATTGCCGGTTGCCGTGTTTCCTCTCTAGGATTAGCTGCTATTTTCCTCGCAATAGACAAGTTGCAGATTACACAGTGACATGGTGTGCCCAATAAATCGAGCCTTTTGTGGCTGACTGTCAACTGCCTTGTCTTTTTTTTTTTTTTTTTTGAAGCAGTGCCACAGGACCGGTGATCAGCTGCTCAAAATTCAATGTGATTTTCAGAGGCCACACAATTATTTAACTTGTGAGGCGTCCTCTCCATCACACACAGTGCCCAAGGCCTGCACATCATCAAGAATTAAGGACATGCAGATACAGTTTGTGGGCTGACCATAAACCCACCCCCAACCACACTGAAATAACTAGGGCTTGTAATGAGGAGATCAAACTGTGCTCTCGCTGCAGCTCTCCACTTCCAATCACACACGCACGTACACACACACGCGTACACAAGCACGCACACAGTAAACACACGCACACACACACGTGTACACAAGCACGCACACAGTAAACACACACACACACGTGCACACATGCACAAACAGTAAACACAGTAAACTCACCCAGTAAACACACAAACATTCACACACACACAGATAAATGCATATGCGAATGAACAAAGTGGTCACTGGTTTTTTGAGCTAGTGTTGTGTTATAATATTTTTCATTGGACAGACACAGACACATATACACTCACACACGTACACATGGACGGACACACATGCACACACACACACACACACACACACACACACACAGCCCTCCACAAACACTTTTAACTCAAACACAATTTGATCTGTTTGCGCTTACTGTCTGCCCACTGAACATATTACCTTACAGCTGAGCGGCTGCCTCTGTCACATCCCCGCGCCGGAGCAGGGGAAACAGGGGGGAGAGCGCCTCGGAAAAAAGACGGATCTGCGGCGATTCACCCAGTCATGTATCTGACACTATTTAGAGCTAATCGTCGCAAGTTGTAAAACAATCCCTCTAAGTGACCAATGCACGCCTCCGTGTAAGAGCCTACCCGGGCCCCCCGCCCGCCTCGGCTGGGCGCGAGCGGGGGGCTGACCCGTCCCCCGCTTCCCCGTGTCTGCTCCGCCGATACCCTGCCCTTTTTAACCATTCTCCATTAACGGCGTTAATTATCCAAATCCATCATTCTAGGGGTAAATTAAGACTGCCTCTTTAATTCAATTTAATAGGATAATTTCCAACTCACATTCACTGTTACCCCGCTCTCCCCCCCCCCCCCCCCGGCCCCGCTTTCCCCCCCCCCCCCACCCCCCCATCAGCATCCCGCTCTGATTGGTGCGCGGGGAGAGCTGTCAGGTTGGCGGAGTGTTGGCGGGCGCAGACGCTGTTGCTCAGCCCGGGCGCGGCTGGTGTTGAGCCGTGGTTGCCGGGGCCGACGCGCCCGCCGCGCGTGTGCGCGCGTGTGCGTGTGTGTGCGCCACCAGCCGCGTTCAGCTGGGCTCGGATAATCCTGTCACATCCCGCCACGCCCGCCACGCTGAGCCCCCCCCCGCAGCACCCCACGCGCACCTCTGAGTCCCCGTAAACCTCGGCGCTGAAGGGTGTGTGTGTGCGTGTGTGTGTGCATGTGTGCATGGGTGTGTGTGCGTAGTGTGTGTGTGTGTATGTGTGTGTGCGCATGTTAGCAAGTGTTTGTGTGTGTGTGTGTGTGTGCATGCGTGCATGTGTTCATGCGTGGGTGTGTGTGTGTGTGTACGTGCGTGTATGTGTGTGCATGTGCACGTGCGTGGATGTCTTCATGCATGGGTGAGTGTGTGTGTGTGTGTGTGTGTGTGTGTGTTCATGCATGATGTGTGTGTGTGTGTGTTCTTGGAGAGAGCTGGCCCCAGACCCCATTCCCAAGCTGAGTCACCAGCGCCTCTCCTCACAACCAAATGCTCTTCAGCCTCTCTCCAGCCACTACCCAATGTAGACCTCCAGCTTCCTTTACATACAAAGCCAATTACAATCAATTCATTTTTTATCAAGAATATGTCCAGCTTGCTTAGATACAATTGCTTTATTACATAGGACCAATGCAAACATATATTGGAAAATGCATCTATCTTCTATATGAGACTAAAAATGACTACTAAACTGAAAAAAAAAATGTTTGTATAAGGCCAGTTCCTCCATAAAAAGTTCATCTCAACATTCTTGCAAAGAAAAATAATTCTTATTAAGAATATATGGTATTGCAGGATTGGCACCACTTAAACATTTGGCTAAAATAAAGATTTGCAGAGTTGCACATATTTGCCCCCATTACCCCTGCACTGTCCCGCTTCAGTCTGTCCCCCCCCCCCCCCCCCCCCCCCAACCACCCCAACCCGCCTCCCACCGCCCCCCCCCCCATGTTTAAGCATTCCCTTTAAAAAAATTTCCCAGACACCGCATTGTTTGGCTCTTCGGGTGGCGGACTCTGGGAGAGTTTCAAATGATTTTAGCGGTGATTTAATTTCGCTTGGTTAAAGAGTGATGTCAGCACAATGGGGACGAGCGTTCTAAATCCTCCACATTCACCCAAAACTCCGAGATGAGATAATCACGGGTGACGCCTGCGAAAACACTTATTATATTCGCCCATCGCCTCGCTGAAGCTGCTCAAACTAATCAGCGTTATTCCCCATTTTTCTCTGGGAAAAAAAGAAAAAAAAAATTATCAGAACTTATAGTGAAAACTGTCTTTCCTTTAAAGGGACAGTACTGCATTGTTCCAAGCTGCACTGCTAGGCAGAACAAAAGGGACAGAGAGAAAGAGAAAGAGAGAGAGAGAGAGAAAGAAAGAGATGGGAGACAAGTGACACTTTTGTTGAAATTACAGGTTCAACAATATCTGCCATGAATACAACCAACGAGGTCAGAAACAGAAGCTTGAAAACGGGGCTGTACTTTCGATAGGAAAGAATTAAAAAAGAAAAATGACATTAAAATGTTCCACACAGGGAATACTTGAATCAGACATCAGATTCTGGATTTCCCTTTATATTTCCATTATGACAAAGA
>CM045893.1:7982500-8027500 GCA_025169545.1 Anguilla japonica | reverse complement strand
CACCCCCACCACCCCCACACCCCCTCACCCAATCCCCACCCCGTCTCCTGCCAGGATACACGCTGTATGAATTCAGGATAGCTATATTTTGCTGGCTTTGAATGCCACGGCGCTGGATTGCAACATTTTGCGAGGCTGGAGAACGGCGAGCCTTGAAATTTGACCCTTCGCTATTTTTAATGGTATGATTGAGATATTAACTCACCCCGTCCTCCTCTGATTGGACAGATGAAATTCCCCTACCTCAGGCCATTTTCTTTACATGTGAGCCTATACAGCTAAGAGGGCAATATCACTGCCCCCCATGCCCCACAGAGTTACCACAGGAGGCCACATTCCTCCTGTGATCTAAATCTAAAATATCTTTCAATCATGATATGAAGAATTTTTTTTTTTTTAAAAAGCAACACAACACACTGAATTGTCATGACCACAGGTGAAAACCTCTCTCTGTGTGTATCTGTGAGAGAGGGAAAGAGAGAGAGACAGACAGAAAGAGAAGAGAGTGAGAGAGAGAGAGAGAGAGAGACAGAAAGAGAGAGATAGAGACAGAGGGAGAGAGAGACAGATAGAGACAGAGAGAGAGAGACAGATGGAGACAGAGAGACAGAAAGAGGGAGAGATAGAGAACGAGAGAGACAGAAAAGAGAGAGATAGAGACAGAGAGATAGAGAAAGAAAAAGAGACAGAGAGAGAGAGAGAGAGAGAGAGAGAGAGATGCACGTGTGCACATGTACATACAGAAATTACAGTACATTAGTCCACTGTAAGTAAAGGGAGGTGTCAGCTATGGCGGGCTCTGGCCCTCTAACATTGAGAGGAATGACACAGTGTGATCAAGGACATGAATTGCTCATTGATTTTTTCCATGCCAGCTTAACTACCCTTTCCAATTGATCTTAACTTTGCTGGCTGTGCAATGTACTGTACGCCTGCTCCTAATGCATGTGCACATCATCAGAGACGGTGTGGGGATGGATAAGAGAGAGGAAGTGCATTTTATTCTTCTGGAGAAAGCTGCACACCGTGAAACACGCTCCCATTCCTCACTATATCGGGTAAACACCAGCGCACGCACACTTGCCCTCAATCAACCGACTGCCGACAACTTTCAAATACATGGATCCAGTAAAAAATTATTTTTTTTAGAAAAGTACCGTGCAAAAGCTTTGAATTTTAAAGATCGACATCTATAAAGTTGGCCACAACAGTTATGGGACTATAAAAAATAACCAAGAATTATTTTAGAACAAGGCAAACTTTCATTGTACATAATATTACAGGGTAATGGAATTATACATTGTAACAGCTATTACATATAGGCCCAGGCTACGCAAACGCACAGGCGCACACACACACACACACACACACACACACACACACACACACACACTAAAGCAACGTCAACAATGAGACATTAATATAGGTTTTCATTATTTAAGAATTCCATATTTCTCCTTATTTTCCAAAATATATGAGGCAGAGAAGCCCAAGTACTTGTATGACATCATACATATTTTTTTGCAACAGTTCTAATTCAGTTTTTAATGTAAAAAAAAAAATAGTAATGCTTTTTAATTCTTACGGCATTTTCTCAATCGCCCAATCTACGTCACCATATTTTAATCAATTATTTACAAAAGCAAGGGTTTAAGTGAAATAAGAGATAATGTCAGAGCAACACGATCCAACAGACGGCCTAAATGTCATCTGTCACGCAGAAACTCGTTAAAATAGGGGCTCGCTTCTCCCGAGGACAGTGTTACGTTTCACCCGGGGACCAGGGACTATTCACCGATTCAGCACAGTCCCGCATTCAGGCACGATGCACACGACCCACTCCAGCGCATTCTCAAAGTTCTCCCTCTTCTTCTTTCTCGAGGGGTTTTTTTTTTTTTTTTTTTTTTCTCAAAATCGGTAGCGCGCGCGTGTTTAAACTGCTATTCTTGTAGGAAGAAAAAAAAGCCCTTTTCTCCTGTCGAGGAGCACACGCATAAAGCACCCTTTATACCCGTTCCTTTAAAAAAAAAAAAAAAAAAAACATTTCCACTTAATTAATGTTTTACAAGCGCTGCTATATTCTTATTCAGAAAATGCCTGCATTAAATTGGGCAGGTTCACATTACAAGGCTAATTGAAATTCAGAAATTTCAGTGCCAACTGCTTTTTTTTTGTGTTTCCCAGCTCACAATAAAGGGAACATTTTCACTCTATAAATGATATCAAATCATGGAAATAATGTATCCTTCTTTTTTTCTTCTCTTTTTCCCTTATAAAGCTCGTGAATTCAGAAGACAGCTTAATAAAGCAATACTGTAGATACTAAGAGAACCAGCGAGTTAATTGGATTCACTGTGCATCGACCAAGATGGGGGGGGGGGGGGGGGGGGGGGGGGGGGTGGGGGGGGGGGGGGGGGGTATAGCAGAACTCAGAACTCATCAAAGAAGTTCAGATGTTAGGCACAGGATCCAACATCCACACACAGTCAGGGCTTGTGTCATTTGGGGAGCAGCCACTTAAGTGGAGGGGGTTGGGCTGGGGGGGGGGGGGGGTGGGGGTGGGGGGGGGGGGGGGGCATGCATAAACCAACTACTGACTACACAGTAAAATGTCCAGTGTTAATTCAAGTCTTAAGAGATAACACTTGATCCCACTCCAGAATGTGGGACCAAATGTTATCAATTAAGTGTTGAATTAACACTGGAAATGTTACTGTGTACTACTACTTAACTTAAAAATATAAATTTAACCAAATGCCATGATTTTTAGGACACAATGAGAGAGCTACCTGACTAACGGTAGTTGAATGCTGGGAATAACTAAGGTAACAGGTGCTTAAACGTGTCATTAAAAATTCAAGGGGGAGGGCAAAGGAGTAAGCAGTGAGTGCCCCCCCCCCACCATGAGCAGGACAGGTAACAGTGAGTGAGCAGTGCTGTGGGATTGGTCCATGGGACCGCTTTTGTGAACAGCTGCAGGTTTTAAGCAGGACCCTTTTATGTCTGTTTGGGGGGGGGCAGGTCGGAGGGAGAGGCTAACGACGACTCAAACGGCAAGCGGCGGCGTCGCGGAGTTGCGGTGTCCTCACTTACACCCTCCCGCGAACTTCGACCCCGAACGCGGAACAGCGCCCGGCACGCCAAGGCGAGCGCGAGGCCGGCCAGCCGACCGCCGCCCGCCGCGGCGTCACCGCGACGAGAGGTCCCCCAAAAACCCGAGACCTTTCCCGCGCGTCCTTTCAATCCGTCCAGCTGAAATTCAGAGCTCCAGAGTGCTACCTTTCTTTAAAAAAAAAATCCACCTGGTCTTCTAATCCTTTTTTTTTTCTTGATTCCGTTGTGTGGAGGAACGGTGAGACGATCGTTAAAAAAAAAAAATTTTTTTTTTAAAAACTTAAAAAAAAAAAAAACGACACGACGCGGTGAATCACACATCACAATGGCCGCCGAAACACGTCATGGAAAAGTTTATGATCCCTTGTGCCCCGTGCTAATCACGGCATAAAAAAGCCGGCCTTCGTCCTCATATTTACCTAAACTGCCTCACTTTCCCCAGGTATTATTTTATGGGTTTGTTTTTCTTGCGCGAGGCATTGTAACTTTGCATTCTTTCTCAAGGTCAGCGCCCACTGTGCCATGTGGCATGTTTGCTTATGGGGCTTTTCAGGCCAGTTCTATTATATTTACATCAAATAATTTTTGATAAGGAGATGTAAAAGACCTATAAACCCAAACCATAAATGGGAGAGGTGTAGCTTACAAAAAAAAAAAAAAAAAGGGACAAAAGATCAACCGGCTTTTTTTTCGTTTTTTATCTTGGACACGTTGACATTTTCCGACCTTTTTTTTTTTTTCAGGTGTAAGGGCGTGCCAAAAAAAAAAACCGTGCCCTGAATCCACTGGTTCACCCGGAACGGGCCAGGCTGGCGCCGAGAGGCGCTGGGTTCTCCTGACAGAGGAGCGCACCTCCCCGTTATCTCTACAGCACTATAATCACTTAACAAAGACGCGGGCATTTGCACAAATTAAAACATCAATAATGCACAAGTGCTTTCCAGTTTCTGCTGTAGACACCCTGCATGGGGATGAAATAGACTCTTTAAAAAAAAAAAAAAAAAAAAAGAAAAGAAAACGTGCCGGCTGGCCAATCCGCCGCTTTTCCCCGGGATGGAAAAGGGTTCTGCTCGCGCTCCTGCCAACGTCGGTTTGGGGGTTTTTTTTTTTTTTGGTTTCTTTTTTTTTTGACCAGAGCTTGAGCAGATATTCCATGGTGGGGGGTGGGCGGGGGAGGGGTAGGGGTAGGGGTAAGGGGTGCGGTGGGGTGTTGGGTGGTGGGCTGGGGTGGTAAGGGTGGGGGGGTGAGGGGGGGGGGGGATGATCTAAAGACTGTAGTGCTTCTGTATAAACAGCCCAGCTCTTGAGTGGTGCAGTGGGGTGCGCTTCTATAAACAAACACCACCACCGCGTCCCCGCAATTTACGATTCGCGGTCGCGGCGGCCCCCCCCCCCCCCCCCCCACCCCCCCCCGATTCAAAAACCTAGATCCACCCAACCAGACCTCTCATTGGTCAAGAAAAAAAAAAACACACACACATCCCTTATTTTACCGTTTTATGATATAAAACCAAAAAAGGAGCGCGTCCCGGGACCTGGGAGCAAAGGGGGGCCCGACGGCGAGGGGGGACGGCGGAGCGGCGGAAGGGCGCGGGGCCGGGGCCAAGCGGAACTCGCGATCTCGTTTCGGTAATCACGCCGCAGATGAAGGAGGAAGGAAATGGTCCCCCCGCTCGACGGCGGCCTCCCGGACCGTCAGCGACGGGGGATCCTCGCCGCCGTGACGGATGGAGTCGCCTCGGACACGGGCAGACGACCTCCCGCCCTCGGGGACCCGTCGCCTTAATCTGGCGCTGATACACGGCCCCCCCTCCGGTCCGGAGAAGCCGCGCCCCTTACGTAACCTTCCGCTTCGTTCGCTTCGTCGGCGAAGAACTAGTTCAGAGTTTGGGAAACGAAAGTCGCGGCGTCTCAAATCCACGCCCGCGTTTCGGCGCGGGGCGCTTGCGCCGCCCGTAATCCGAAAAAGGTCCGTTTCGACACGGCTTTAATCTCGTGACGTTTTTTATGACTGATTACAGAAAACGTTTCAGAGACCTGATTACCGAAACCGTGGGAGACGAAGCCAGTAAAACAGGAAACAAAAAAAGAAAAAAGGAATCCATCTTTGGATCGCCGAGCGAAAACGCAATCTTCACAACCCTGGTCCGCAGAACGACGCGGATACTCGACGAGGCGAACGGCCGACGTGCCCTCAAAAGCTAAACGAAAATAATTCTTTCCAGTCAGGTCGTTTTTATATTGTGAAGCAAGCGAAGATCACAGCATTTTGTTTATTTATATTCCTGCCTTTCTCTCTCTCGGTTACCCCAGTGAACAATCCCCTTGTTAGCAAACTGTTAAGACAGGCGCTCGGTACACAAATTGCGCTCGACCAAGCGAATTTGTTTTGCAAGGGTGACCTGTTTAATCATCTCATTTTCTTTTGCGGACGTTTATTCATCTGGTTTCCACGGTTACGGAGGACATTAAGGGGCTACAGTAATAAGGCTGGAGAGTCAAACAGGTAATAAAAAAATTAACGCCATTCTCCGGCAGCGGAGGACAGACGGCGAAATGAACCGGGGGAGGGGGGGGGGGGGGTGGGGGGGGACAGCGGGCTGAGGGGGGGGGGGGGGGGGGGGGGGGGGGGGGGGCGCCAATATTTTCCAAACAATTAAGACTGCGACCGCTTATTTTACTCCAAAGAAAAGATCAGGTGATGTACTCACGGACACTTACGGTCTCATTGGTGCGAGGCGGGCAAGAAAGTTCTTAAAGCCACACCGATCTGTTTTTTTTATTATTTTCTTTTTCACCCTACACGCAGATTACTTATCAGAGCAATCCAAAGTTACTGTGTTATAATTCCCACTATGCTATCTTTGTCCTAACCTTGTGATTTCCCCCCCCACCCACACAGATATCAGAGAAGATTGCTTTGATTCTGAGAAATATGGAAATTATTAAAAGGCACATGATCACACAGTTGGGGAAAAAGTGAATTTGGTGAAAGGGGTTTTGCACACACCTTAAAAAACAAAACAATAACAAATTATAATTGACACAAAATAAAAAACCTGCATTGTCTCTAACACACCTAAGGTATCTGCCAGGTTGCGTAATGGGCTCTTTGCAGAATGTTTTCCACAGAAACATTTCTCCTGAACGTGTCAGAAGATGTCTCTCTCTCTCTCTCTCTCTCTCTCTCTCTCTCTCTCTTCCTCTCTCTCTCGCTCACTCCCTCTTTCCCTCTCCCTCTCTCTCTCTCTCTCTCTCCCCCTCTCTCTGCACTCTCTCCCTCTCAGAACAGTGACCTCCGGACCAATCAATGGAGCCCAACTCCTGTCCAAATATAGAAGATTCCATTACAATGGGGTGGACAGGTGTTGAGAGCACACAGAGGCGGCCTGCGCCGTCCATAACCACTGCTCCACACGGCCATGTTCCCGCCGCTCGCCAAATAAGGAAGGAAGAGACACAGAAGCAAGACGAGGGTCCCGTTCCACCAAACAGAATTGTTCTGCGGTTAAAAATGAATCTCTGTCCGTGCACAGAGAGAGAGAGAGAAAGACAAATGACAATACAACCTGTTCACTAAAGCGCTGGAGGAAGAGACAGCTGACCTCAACTCTAATGTTTCAGACGAGGTCGTTTTTTTTTTTTTTTTGCGTCCAGAATAAATCAAGTACAAACTACTAACGTCTCAATACAGTAACTGCTTTTTATTTATTTTTATTTTTTTTAAAGCACTTTCCTGCCCTGTAAAGTTTTTTTATGTTCTTTCTCTTTCACTCACAGCACAATGGTTACATATTTAGGATGATTTCAGGTCACCAAAACACAACTTGTCTGAGCAGCTCTTCTTGTAAATTCACTCATTACCCCGCACGTATGAATAGACGAACATAAAGCTATAAAAGTGGAAAGGCAGGGGCATGGCATCGTGCGGCTGGCTCGTCAGAATGCTGACGTGTCCTTTGACTCATTTCACAAATATCCCAGCAGACAGCAGAGAGACTGAAAACACAACAAAAAATAGGTTTTGAAAAATTTTTTTGAAGTTTTTTTTTTAAATTTTCCCTAAACCAACCGAAGGCAGCAGCACCACCTGCCCCCTCACCGGTCGCAAAACAGCCCCAATCTCAGACTGTTTCCGGCACTTTCTTTCTCGATATGTTGTTCTTTTTTTTTTTTTACACTCGCTTATAAATATACAAGCAGACATACAAGCGCACGACGTACGGACGAAAATCACGAACTCGCACGCAGACACGCTCGCAAGGCGACGAGAAACAAACAAAAAATAAGAGCATCGGAGCTGTGCGTCGCGCTCTCTCGCACCGCGCTTCTCACAAAGGGGGGGGGGGGGGGGGGGGGGGGGGTGCGGAAAATCGCGTAGCATTTCGACCCGTGTCACACCAAGGAGAAATTCAGAAAGGGGGGAAAAGCGAGGGGGGAAAGAGGCACTAAGCTCCGACCACGAGGCTGCCAACTGTTCCGCTAACAGTCTCTTAACAGGTGTGGGCCCTAAGACCATGTAATCCTATCAAGTTTCAGAGTTTAAAAAAAAATTCAGTCAAACAGCAAACTCCCAAGCCCCCCGCGTTCCCTCCCCCTCCCCCTCCACCTCCCCCCCCCCCCCCCCCCCCCAAAGTCTGACAGAATAGAACAGCTGGGCGTCAGATTTATCATGTACAGACAGTAATTATTGCTGGTGATGCCTGCTACTGACCCAACTGAATAGAATGTCACATGAAAAAAAAAGGGGAAAAAAAAAAAACAGAGGAGGGGGGGGATCTGTGGAGGGGAGGGGAGGGGGGGGAGGGGGTGCTCTAAACGCCAGGGTAGTGGTGGGGGGGTGGGGGGGGGGGGGGGCAGGAGGGAGGGGGGTGTCCAAACGGCAGGGCCGTGGTGGTGGCGGGTGTGGGGGCAGGGGGGGCAAGGGGGGGGGGGGGGTCCAAACTGCAGGGCCGTGTTTGCAGTCAATTACCAGAGAGGACAGGATATCGCCTCCACTCCTCGCAAGAGCAAACACTCTCTCAGACTGAAGGTGACAGGGGAGAAATAAGAACATGTTTATTTCTTTCTCTTTTTAAAGGAAAACAGAGCGCTGCCTGGTGGGATGGAGGTGGGGATCGGGGGGGGGGGGGGTTGGGTCGGGGGTGTGGGGGTGGGGGTAGGGGGGTGGGGGGGGGGTGGACATGCTCAGGGACTGTGATTTCCTGTCAGGGAAAGTTCACTTCTTGGGTGCTTGTCACAGTAAAAACCGAATGTTTTTTAAAAATTTTTTTATCCCCCCCCTTTGCTGTCTGTGGTGCTGATAAAAATGTAAAACTTCACATAAAAAAACAGAACTGTCCTGTGTGTTGATTTAATCCCATCGTGGATCTCCTTCATGGGGCTTGTGTTCGTGTCATCGGAGCGACCCAAATTCGACTGATTCCCCACGAAACCAAACACACCTGAGGTGATGACGGCTTTACTGAATCACCTCTTCAGGGGGCGAGGTGAAAATATCCAGGACCACCCAAACGGCTCCTAAACTACTGCACCCCCTGCCAACCCGTATCAGAGATAAGAAAGCCTAAATTTCCTTCAAGCAGATAAACTATCAGTGCATCCATTTTTATCACCTCTTAAAGGGCATTTAGAATTTTCCTCGAGGAGCCAAAGGGTTTATTTCAGTGTTTTTAGCATTTATAAATCAGAACTGTTTGCTTGGTGTGTGCCTGGTATGGTACAACTAACTACAAAATTTCCCTTGGGTGGATTTTTGTACTATTTGTATAAGTTTTTTCCAGAGAATTATTAAAATAATTACAAACATCAACCGACATAAAGCAGTAAAGCAATAAATGCGGTGAATTAGACTGAGGTGAATTAGTTACCTCCCAGTGTCCTTTCGGCACGTAAACACACAAGCCTCCGCCCTGACTTTGCCCTTAACCACACGAGCACGGGGCCGAGCCGTTTGATACCGAGGCACACGGGCGATTCCATGTAGTCCCTGTCTACTGAGTCACGCAAGCGTTCCCATGGCGAAGGTGCCACTCAGAGCCCATGGCTCCGCCCCCTCCCTCCCTCCCTCCCCACCCCCATTCCCGTTCCCGGTCCCGGTCCCCGGTCCCCGGTCCCCGGTCCCCGGTCCCCATCGCTAACCTGCGCGGGTGGTACGCGCGCGCGCACCTTAAAAAGGCCGCCGCCGCCGCGTTTAAAAGGATTATTCGCCGCGTTTTTTGTGGCGACTTAATCTCCCTTTCAGACGCCCCTAATAAGAGCGCCTCGATAAGCGGACCGTGCAAATTCATTCCGGGCCTTTCAGCCCGCGCGCGGTGCCCAAGTATTTTACACCGCGCTAATTGCCTCTTCATATCCCGATTCTTCCCCTTTATATGCCATATCAACAAGAGGAGATTATATTCCTCTCCTGCTTTGCATGAAATCATAATTTCATATGTCAGATCGTATGAGAGAAGAGCAGCACCTCCTCTCTTAGCTCGGGCGTGAACGTATAATTTTTTTTTTTTCTTGCACAACTTTTTGGTTTGTGCAACTGAAAACCGGACTAGTCTAAAACTAGTCTAGTTTTAACTTACTGTAAACCTTCGACAGCCGGCTGAACTTTCAACAAGGATTGACTGCGTGGAGAGGGAAGGAACAGCACATCCGAACATATTACGTTTGTCAGACTTTTTCATTTGGTCGTGAAGGAGACAATTAGAACGGATGCAAAATTCCAATAATGAAATTACCTCCCACAGCTAAGAGGAGGTAGAGGTTTATTAAGTCAGGGTTCTATACCCCCCCCCCCCCCCCCCCCCCCCCAACATTCCCCAGTATCCCCGCTCGTCCACCTCCTTCAGAAAAAAAACAGACTTCCCCAGAGACTCGTGGGAATGATCGTGACAACACGTCTCCACAACAAGGGGATTTACAGTGATAGAGATGCCCACTCACCAAGAACACGGCGTGTCAAAATAAAAGCGCTTACATACTCATACGCATCAACAACTGCAATACCAATGCAATCTTTTCTACAATAATAATAATAATAATAATAATAATAATAATAATAACAATAATATACCTTTTAAAGTGGTAAAATTCTGTGCTTGCTGGCTTGCTTTTCTTTGCATTCCAAGACAGAAATATTAAACATAATATTAATAATGGTGATCAAAGAAAAAAACCTGTCCCTAGAGGATTTTAGTAATAAAAACAAATAAAGGCCTAAGGTGCAACCTGTTTATTATTCTTGAGTATGTCTCTCCTCTCAGAGTATTAATTAGGCTATTACTCTGTATGGGTGACTGGGAGCTTTGAGGTTTTAATTAGGATCTTGCCATTGGTTGAGTGCACAGACACTGGAGTGGAGAAGGGGGTGGCGATGCCACTCGCCCTGATCTTGGTCCCTGTCACTGTCCCCACAGAGAGACGGGCATACATTTGCACACACACACGCGCATGCACGTACGCACCGGCATACACACACGTGCGCACACGCACAAGCACACATGTATACAAATATGTATGTATGCGTGCACACACATGCATGCACGCACGCACGCACGCAGGCGCACACACACACACACATGCAAACAGTGACATTATTATTTTCCTCCACCTATCCTACCCCCTGCTTGCTGGTGAAACTGCCATTCTGTGTGAACTGGGGTATTACGGGGACTAAGTTGATTATGATGTTTTGCAGGCTGTGTCTGATAGTCACAGCACATGCTCATCCAGAGCTCAGCTGTCTCGGGCCTACCACGGCCTCTTCCTCATTGCCTGCTGTTCCTGAACACACACACACACACACACACACACAACACACACACACACACACACACGCACGCATGTGCACGCGCACACACACACACACACGCACGCATGTGCACGCGCACACACACGCACACACACACGCACGCATGTGCACGCGCATACACACACACACACGCAAGCACGCACGCATGCACGCACACCATAAATCATGCTTTCACTCAAATTTGTCCATAAAACGACACAAACCTATGTTAAAAAGTGTTGAAATTATTTGTGGAAATAAATATTTTTTGACTGTGTGTAAAATTAAACCTTTTTTTTTTACAATATTTCACAAATTTATTTCAGGCTTCATACGTTAGTTTTTTTTTTTAAATAAATATTTTGTGATTGCCCAATTTAAAAACGCAAATAACTTTTAAAAAATTACAATTGAAACTCCGAATCTTTTCAAACACCAAACAATAAGATTCAAGTGACAAAAAAAAACAAACGCGTGGTTATTTCCCTAAACAACATGCATCCGAAAGTCAAAAGGTTTTCCGGTGAAAACAAATATGTGTGGCCAATTTTCTGCCGTACTCAAACAAGGTATAAATTATATATTGGAATGTAAATGCTTTGCCTCGGTTGACATGGCGATACTAATCACCTCATTGCCAAAACCCACTCTTCCCTGACAGACCCTCACGGGTCCCCCAGGAGAAATCGGCATAAAAGGGGTTAAAGACGATGGCTAGGGGTTTTTTTTTTTTCCTTCTTCCCCTTCCCTCCATAATGGCTCCCTGCTAAATTTATTTCAAAACTCTCTTAATCTGCAGTACACAACATTCCCATTAGCATAGCCCAGCCCCCTCATAAAAATTCCAGCTAGTTTAATTAAAAAATGTAAATTTACTGTCATCCAAGGAGCCGGAGAATTAGGACGGCAACAGCATTTTTTATTGCTTAAGACATCAAATTGATTCGGTTATTGCTAAATTGTGATAAAGGTTATTGAAGGCTACAGACCTTGGATTATTTTTTCCTCTTCATTTCCTTCATTTTTTTCAGGGCGAGCCGTAAAGGTGGCCAGGGGGCCGCAGCCGAATCAGCCCGTTCTCCCGAGGAAGGGCACAACCAGTTCCCCGGTATGACCGTAAAACAACTCCATTTACCACACGGCCGGCCCGGAATGTTGGGTCCACTTCACTGCACAATTGAGGGTACAATTGAGGGTGTGGCTATATAAGTTTGACTTTTTTTTTTTTTTTTTTTTACTTTTTCCACAGACTGATTTTTTCTTTTTCTTTTTTTTAGAGAAGTTTTTTTTTAGAGGACAGATAAAATTGCTTGCTTGCTAGACTGCTGCTTATATTGTTCTGTTCATAAAATAAAACTTTATAAAACAATATAACCTAAGGACCCCTTTCACTTTAGCCCTTCTACAGAAATCATTTCCCAATAATAATATAAAAAATTAATGGTTGCTTCATTTATTTTATGAATACACATACAAATTCTATTTTTATTCCCATGTTATTTTGATTGTATTGTATTACATTTAAAATATTACACAGTACAAAATTAACAACGACATTGAAGGAGCACTTTGGGATAGGAAGTGATATGCCTAGGGGGGGGGGGGGAATAAAAAATCTGTGACCGGGGAAGTGGCAAAAAGAGGACGCGCGTGCTGTCAATAATCCTCAACAATCCCCCGGTCAAGGTCTGCATTTTAAAAAAAGAAAGTAAATTTTAAAAACAGAGGAAGTAAAAGAAAGGGGGAAAAAAAACAGAATGAACAAGTGTGAGTACAGCGCGATTAGGAGGCACTTTACGATACACGGAATTATAAAGTTTAAGCTGACCCGATAGGTGTGGCATGATCTCTTCTTTAATTCTGAGATATTGCACGCAGACATACTTGAGGTTTATCATCGTACGGAGCTGTTTGTTTTTGAAAGAATTAGAAATATTACTCAACAACATGGAACACCGAGTGACGGAAAGCAATGGGCATTCTGGGTCTGCCACGGCCCAGTGAGAATCACAGCTAAATTAATTCAACACACACTCAAAGTGTAGGAGCACTTTTACAGAGCCCTGAGAATCTCCCAGTCTCTCTCTCTGTCTCACACACACACACACACACACATATGCACACACATACACATACACATACACACACACACACACACACATATATAAAAAGAAATGCAAACACACACACACACACACACACACACACACACACACGTGTGTGCACGGACACACAGACACACTGGGGTATGCAGAAAGCAGGAAGATCACATTCTATTTGAATATGACATCGCTTCATCTGATTTTTTTTTTTTAACTCACTTTCTATTTTTACATTTGTACGACTCAAAAACAGAAGCCGAGGTGCACTGAGAAACACTGAGCTACACAGGGTGACCAACAGGCTGTACATGAGAGCGACTCAAAAATGCCACCGATGAATATATCATAAAGCAGTGAAAAACAAAAGCAGAAAATAATATCTACGGACACAAACATGCACATATTTGTGCCTGAGGTGCATTTTTAAAAAGCTGCACTTGTAGGTTTTTAGAAACATACAGGGGATTACATTGTTATGTCACTCTTTTATACCAATCACGTCAACTTTAATCAAAGAGGAAAAAAAACAACATACTGGTTCAGAATGGATAATCACTTGTTCAGGTGTCTTAACACATAACCTAACACGGCACAGTTTGTTTGCTCTATCCCCTTGGCAACAAACCCATAGGCCATTCAAGGCACCCTAATGACAGTTTACATACCTATAGACACGAACGCCACATATCTATCAACCATATCTATCAACCTCCCTAACAACAGTCAGAGCGCTGAAAACATTCACATTCAGCCAAAAAAAAAAAATATCTCAACCACAACCAATTAAAGCAAAAACAAACTAAATAGCAGTATCACCCCCCCCCCAACTTAAGTTTTATTTTTCAACCGTGAAGGAATCTATCCTCTCTCTCTCAGCTGTGTCCAGTACACAAGATTAAAAAAAAGAAAACCTTGACTCTTCTCAGAGGAAAATGAAACTAGTTTTGCGAACTTTTACAGTCTCATTTTTTTCAACAGTGCTTTTAATATGCCACACGACAAGAATGTTGAGGAACTGACTGATTGCGTTTATTACTGTGTTCACCCCTGGGCACTGTCACACAGTTAAAAATATAGGTGCAGCTCGCACGTATCCGAGGAGCAGTTACAATTATAACAGCAAAAAAAAACCACCTCTCTACACATTTATACACTCAGTATTAACAGCACACTTTCTGAACAAAACACTAACATCAGACCGTAGGTACGGTATGACACACGGGAGTAAAGAGAAGAAGTGAGTACTCACCATATTCAGGGAATTCGAAGTTAAATCCTCTCAGACATGTAACTTTCATAATACAGCTCAACTCTTTTAAAAATCATTAGAAGTAATGAGAGGAGCGGAAAACTAAAGAACAGAATTTAAAACAACTAAAAGCCGACAGCAATAACGACGTTAACCAACAAAAAAAACCAAAAAAAAAACCTTCCTTCAATAATGCACTAAACTCCTTGACATGTAATCTGTCAATAGTTTGTAGCAAAAGATGCCGGCTGCCACGAGTGAATTTGATTGGCAGCTGGGGTTAGGCCCCTCCCTCTTGTGGTTTGGTGGGGGGGGGGAGGTCGAGTGGGTGTGGGGGGGAGGGTGGGTAGGTGACAGAATACAGAGCCTCCCCCTTGCCTGCTTGCTCGCTCGCTCGCCGCTCTTGCTGTCGGTCTCTTGGTCTCTCTCTCTCTCCCTCTCCCTGTCTCTGTCTGTCTCTCTCCCTCTCTCTCCCTCTCTCTCTCTCTCTCTCTCTCTCTCTCTCTCTGCTTCGCGCTCGCGCCCGCTCACACACACACACACACACCAGGCTGCCGGTGATGTTGTCTGAATAGGCAGATAGGAAATTGCAGCGGAGCAGCAGTCAGAGCTGACTTTTTTTTTCTTCCCTGAGTGGGCCGGCCTTTTCGTCTCTGTGGTCTGCTAGCCTTTCAACCCTCGTGGGGAGGAGTCTGTGGCTCTATTAAAATGAAAGAGGGAGGGAGCAACAAAAAAAACTGGAGAGAAAACACGTACTTCGGGCTAAGGACTGCAAAGATTAATTTCTTTAAAAAATATTTTCTGTCACAAATTTTTTTTTTTAAAAATGATGGTAAAAGATATTCAAATTGCTGGCAAGTTTAATACTAATGAATTGTGTTGTGATCATAGAAGGTGCTAATTTTTTTTTTTTTTAAAAAAGCTTATTAGTATACAAATATTTGAAAATAATTCTACAAATGTATTTTACCATTTTAACATGTTTGCATAAATGTAATACCATGTAAAACTGAAAAAATTGTACAGATGTTAATTTAAGCTACTTTACTTTGTATTTAAAAAAAAAAAACCATTTTAATAAAAATTCCAGTACTGCAAAAGCAAAAAACCAAATGTGTTTCACATATTGTTTTTACCTTTAAATCTAATTCATATATCATATAAATATGGATCACAGTGCAAGACTATTCTGTAAATACTTGGAAGTGAAACCACAGAAAGTAAGGGACAACACAAAAAACTAATTTATATTCCCAGCAATAGTTTACCTTTTCCTGAATATATGCATTTCTCAGGAGAGAGCAGCAACATAATTAATGTGTGTTTTAATATGTATCGCAAATTAGAACTCCAAAATCTCCCAGAGATATGGGAAGTTGAGATTATTCTCATAATATATTTATGCATTTCTTCATGAAAAAAAACAACGAATGCTCTGAATGAGAAGATATTTGGAAGGAAGGAAAGTAAAAAAAAATTAAAAATAAAAAACAGAAAAAAACAAATCCTGAAGGCTATTATTGCTTCATAAGAAAATCCTTTAATGGGGCAATGCCTTCGTGAAAAAAATATAAACTGTAAAAAAAAATGGGGGGGGGGGGGGGGGAGGTAAAAGCATTGATCGGGGAGCAAACTCACATCTGATTAGTAATCTTATATAAGAACAGTTGGCCGTGGAAAAAAGAAGACAAGCTCGCCTCGAGTCACACCCCTTGCAACCCCAGCACACTCCTTCTTCCTCCCTCCCTTTTTCCCTCCCTCTCTCTCTCCTCTCTCTCTCTCTCTCTCTCTCTCTCTCCCGTCCCTCTCTCTTTCTGATAAGGTATCAGTTTCCATTGTAATTTCAGGTGAAATGATAAACGTTGGCTGTTACCAGGTGACAATGAATACTTTATGAGACAAACCTCTAATTTGCCTGGCAGTTTCTTCCGCAGTCACATGCAAAACGCTTCTGGACCTTTTGGACTTATTTTTGTATGTTTATAAATTCTTTATTTTTTTTTCTTCTTCTTCTTTTTTTAACTACAAAACACACAACCCTAAACATGTTCACGATACCCTCCGCAACTAATGGCCTTTCTCAGCCACGGAAAAGCAAGACCGAAGCCTCGGTGCCTCGGTGCATAAGTTGCTTTTATATATGAATTTTTAATATGTCATTCAAAGAGCTCAATGTTTTAGGTTACGGGAACACAAAAGCTGCAAATGCATTGTGACTAAAAAAGGGAAATATCGGTTTTTTTTATCATTACAGTTCATTATGAGTCAAAGCTCAAGTTCCTGTTTGCTGACAGCAACGACTAATATATAAACATAAAAACAGGTTTTGGTTGATTTAGTAATTATGGCTATGAGTCATGTTTAAACAATAGAACACCATCCCCTCCTTTTTAATATGGTAGTTGATAAAAAAAAAAAAACGTGTATTTTAAAACCTTTTGTACCAAAGTCCTCCACCTTTCTCCTGCTGTAAAAACGACACAACTGAAATATTATATGTCAATACACAGACTCCCACACACACACACACACACACACACACACATACGCACACACACGCACACACACAAAAAGAGAACTAATCCCAGGCAGCATCATCCATTGTCCTAACTAGTCAGTTGAAAGAAGGATAATTGCCTACAGCTTCTGTGAAA
This sequence comes from Anguilla japonica, assembly GCA_025169545.1. Classification (NCBI taxonomy): domain Eukaryota; kingdom Metazoa; phylum Chordata; class Actinopteri; order Anguilliformes; family Anguillidae; genus Anguilla; species Anguilla japonica. The sequence goes on along the minus strand of CM045893.1, from coordinate 8,010,595 downwards.
AATGCTATTTTGAACTGGAGTTCATGTCTTCAGCTTTAATAAAACACTGCACACATCAAACAAGCCCAGCCTCCAGGTTACCTTTCTATCACTTTTGATACACGTATGACAAATCTTTTCATCAAACAGTGGTAAGGGTGGGGTAAGGGGGTGGGGTGGGGGGGGGGGGGGGGTAAGACTTTGAAGCCTGAAATCGGTCCATGAAAGTCTAAAAGCGGCAAATGTTCAAATATACACACGTATATTCCTGTTTCCATTCATCCTTTGAAACAGCCCCCCCCCCCCCCCCACGCCCCTCTTAAACTTAAGCCCTCCACATTACAGTGTACACACACGCAGCTTTTTTGGGATCAACGGAAGTTTCAGAAGACGAAAGGGGGCCGGTCGCTGCACCCTAATCCCGTCGTTTCGTTCTTAAAACTATGAACAAAGCGAAACCGCGGAACGCTTTGCTCAACAGACCGCGCGGACGCATCTCTTCATTTGAGTTAATTTGGCACCACATTTAAAAAAAAAAAAACAGTGTTTAAATAGCCCCGGACTGAGTACAGTACAAAGTGCCAATTAGTGGAGTTATGGAAACAAATGCATTAGTTGGGCAAATAAAAATGTGTGTCTGCAGTGCGTAGCTCGGCTAGAGACACCGGCGGTGAGAAACTCCGGGGGAAAAAAACCAGGACAGGAAGCGCTGAAAGAGGCTTAAATGCAGATCCTGGTTTTTTTTTGTGTTCAACATTTAATGCATCCTGTTATGCCTCCAAACGCATGGATTCATCACAAGACGCATGCACAGTAAAATATCAACGCTAGTATTTATTCGGCCAGAGGGAAAAGCAGAGGTACAATGATGTTCTCTTGCTCTCTTGATACATTTTTGGAGTATTCTGGGTACAGGGTAAAGTTTTTTTTAGCCATGTACTATATGTATACCTGTGCCTCTACAGAAATGTTCTTTAGGGCTGGCTGATTTAATTCAGGATCTGACTAATACACCACAGGATTGCTCCTGTATCAACTGGAATGTTTTTTTGTTTTGTCAGTTGTATTATTGGTACAGACAGTACAATTTTAATGTTCTGCAGCACATAATTTCTGAAGTGGGCTAATCTGAGATCCACTTGACCAATTTGAACTTGTACTTAATTTGCAATAAGCGTGACTGCCAAATCCGAAGCACAACAAGGAGACATTACATATCTACCGTCAATTAAATCTAATTAAATTGTCTTTCTCCGAATACAACAATGTAGGTTTTTGAGCTATTAAAAAGTGCGCCCGCACAGAGTAAATATCAGGCCCGGGTTTCCTGTGTAGCTGCAGCTCGGGCTTGTCTGCAGTTAGTTACCGGGGAGTTTGTACAGAGAGATCGCGAGCGCGTTAAAAAAAAAAAAGGAGGGATGCAGGCACTTCTTTCTCTGCCGTTTTTCAGAGGCCTGTTTTTTTTGTTTTTTTTTTCTCCCCAGAGTGAGCGTAATGTTTTCTGATACAGCCCATTAATGAGCGATGTATTTGGGCAGGGAGAGGGGCGAGGGCGGGGGGCGGGGGGACATGAGGGGGGGGGGGGTGGTGTCGGCGGCGCGCGGGGAGGGGCATATATGCGACATGGCAGGGGTACATCAGTCAAAAGGGAAGCAGGGGCAGACGTTTAGCCGCCCCCGACCGCGCGCCCCGGGGGGGGGGGGGGGGCTGGTCTGGTGCGGGGCTTGGCTCCGAGCGCCCCGCTCCGGCGGGACAAAGGCCGGGGGCCCCCCAGTTGAAAGACGTGAATTCGGGGGCTTTTGTGCGCGCCGCCAGGGGACACGCAGAGTGAGAAATCTGACCTTTGCCGGGAGTCAGATTTGTGTTTGAACCCCCCTCGCCGTCCCGGGCAGGGAGCACAGAGGCTGTGAGCGAGCCGCGGCAAGAAGGAGGGGGGGGGGGGGGGGGGGGGGGGGGGGGGGGGGGGGGGGGGAGGTGTGTGGGTGTGCGGGTGGGGGGGGGGGGGGGGGTTTGGTCATCGTAGGGAGTGGGGAGTGGGAGGGGAGAAAGAGGAGGAGGGGGGGGAGTGAGTGACTGAAGGACGGAGACAAGAGCAACTGAAATTTTTGTTGGTAAACGACGAGACCTTTTTTAAACAGAACTGCGCTGGGAGTGCAGTGCTCTCTCTTTCTCCCTCTCTCTCTCTCTCTCTCTCTCTCTCTCTCTTTCTCCCTCTCTCTCTCTCTCTCTCTTTGCTTTCTCTGATCTCTCCGTTATCCCCGGTCATACGTGGATGCTGATGAGAAACAGGAAGTAGCAGAACGCAGCTCATCATCATCTGGAGCAAAGACACGGAGCGGGGACCCCAGACTAAAGCGTCTGCCCTTGTTTTGTACGCTCGGGTGTGGAATGATACTCCCTCGCGTCCGTTTAGACGCCGTTACGTATATTTATTTCAGAGCGGCGAGGGTTATGAATATTAAAACTTACGCTATAGATGACGCCCGTCAACACGGCCTTAATATACATTTCGAAATTAAGGAATTTAATATGCTGTACTAATCATCAGTTAATTCTGCTAAATTGCCTCTCCTTTGTGTTGTTTTGAAAAATACGGTCAGCATCAACATCGCCAGGATATCTGGTGCTTGTAACATTTATAAATGCCTCTTTTCACAAAGCAGTCATTAGAGGCGTTTGCCATTCTCTCATGAAGACAGAGCGCTCATTTTCTCTCTCCGTCCTCGATGTAGGACCTCCGTCTTTCTTCGCCTCATCAGCCATATTTTAGGTATCCGCTGAAACCCGCAGCGCAGATTCACATAACAAATGTATTTAACAGTCGAAATATATTTTTATCAATGCGCTTTCATCCCCTCCACCTACCCCCCTCCCCTCCCACCCCCCAGCCCCCCGCTCTCTCCCGGATGCAGACATTCATAATGTAATCTTCCTAATTTTGATCCCTCGCAATCTGGTTTTTAAAAGGCAGAGAGGGGGAAAAAAAGGCACATTTCTGAAGGCTCTCCCCATAATCATTTTAGACAGATAGCCTTTTCCCATCGCAGATGAGCAAATATTTGTAAACCAGCTATCTAATGGAAAATTATAGTGAAATTAGAGAGAAATTCATGACGGAGAAATCCGATTACCCTTAATTTTATTATGCCATCTTAGCCCACACAGCATATTTTTGTACAGTTTTTTCCATAAATACCTATGCCAGGGGTCCCGGTAATCAAATAAAATTGAAATTCATCTTCCCATTAAATTCAATTAGCTGCAATTTCTAAAGCCTATCAAAGATTTTAATTACTAAATTATAAAATTCTCCGAAGCTAAATTGGGGGAGAAAAAAGTGCATCCTAGCATCCGGAAAAAAAAAAAAAAAAAACACACACACACACGCACACACACGCACATAAACACACACACACACACACACACACACACACACGCAAACCAGGAAAAGGAAATCATTGATCAAAAAAAGATATCCACATATGAAAATAGAATTACGGGGGCCGGCGTCTTTATTCGGCGTATCTGCGGGGGGAGCGACGCGTGCCAAGCGGCCGACTCCCGGACCGGAGGAAATGAACTTAGCCGAGGTGCGCTCGGCTTCTAAACGTCTGCCCTCTGAGTTATTATGCCGTAATTGACTAATTGACACCTTAATTTCATTTATGGGCTCCTGTGTCCAAAAGGCGAGCCCAGGGTGAGCCGGTTGGTCTTGACAGGGGGGAGCACACAGAGAGAGAGAGAGAGAGAGAGAGAGAGAGACCAGGCTCCACGGTGCAGGAGAGATACCAGGATCCATGGTGCAGGAGAGAGACCAGGCTCCACGGTGCAGGAGAGAGACCAGGATCCACGGTGCAGGTGCAGCGTAGGGGCCACAGCCGCTTCCCCACTGATGCTGCTCGCACAGGAGTATTGGAGTATGGAAATGAAATGGAGGCGGATAACATACTGACCGAGCGGAAGAGCTTAAGGAAGCCCGTCCCCATGACTCAAAATCCCCGGTACTCGCTGACGACAGCAGCCGCGCACCTGCAGACGTGGGGAGGGTAACTCCACCCAAACACCCCCACCCACTCCACCTCCAACCCCCCCACTCACCATTGCACTGCAATTCAAAAAAAAAAAAAATGGGAGGGCACTGCCTGTGGTTTTGGCACACCTTGCTACGATTCAAATCACAGCACTGACGAAAAGAAAAAGCCAAAGGAAATCTGCCTGCTTGCAGACGAATAAGGGAATAATGTCACGTTGAGTTTCTGTGCCGCTGTGAGCAGAGATCCAGGAAATCCCAGCAGAAAAACAGGCGGGGCAGCCAACCCATGCTAATTATTGATTTTGATTAAAAGGAAGTAAATCTTTTTTTTTTCCTTTTTTTTTTTTTTAATCAGGGCAAACACTTTTTTTACAAAGAAAAAAGTTTCCCGTCCTTTGATGGATTCTCAACGCCACCAACACCCCGGGTCTGGTTTCTTTTTTGTTCTCTGCCATATTTTCAGTTTCATTTTTTTTTTTTTTGTTGAACAGCGCACACATCACATCAAAAGGTTTGGCGCTACCTATCCCCCGCGAAGCCCGTGACAATGGGACAGTACCGGGGTCCCGGGTCACCCACGAGCCCCCCGTTTCCCACCGACCCCCCGCCCCGTGCCGACGGGCCCCTAAAACAACAGCGCAGTGGCCCCCCCCCCCGCGGCCGACACAAAGCCCCGAATGAAAGGGACCCCCCCCCGGGGTTTTTCACTTTAAGGCTCTTTAGCTCCTCGGGCCATTTGTTCAGATGGCACGCACGGAGAAAAGACAACCTTCAGGCGCCCGGCTGGATGATGATGAATTAGATCAATATTGCTCTTAATTGTTTCTGGACTTTTTCTGAGAGAGAGAGAGAAGACAGAGGGGGAAAAAAAACTTCAAATTTTTTTTTTTTTTTTTTTTAAACCGTCATGTTCTGGAGGACCTGCCTGTGGTGTAGCACACGGCCTAATAGAAGTGGCTCAGTAAATATTACTAAACTGAAACTTTAATCTGCTTCTCACATAGCCAAGCTGCCTGGGTATTAAAGATAATCTTTTCTGTGTGTCATATGGAGGGAGATATGGATGGAGCTAATTTTTAGAGACAAATCTGATATTTGTCAACCGGTTAAAAAAAACCAGGGGATTTTCTCCTAATCCTCCCGCGGACGTGGAGGCGCGTTAACAGCGAAACGCAGACGCCGTTCGGCGAAAGCAGGAAGTGCCCGGCCCCACCTCGCCGGGCGCGGACGGAGGGGGGGGGGGAGTCGAGCTAACCTCAGCGGGGGGCTCAGCTGCAAGCCCGGGCCCGGCCCGAAACGCACGCCCCACTGGTCATCGCCGTCCCGTCGCCAGGAGCTCCGCCACTTCCTCTGAACAGCCACCGAAACGCGGCGCGTGGCGCGTGCACACGCAGGCCTGCGGCTCTCATTTCCTCTTCCCTTCCTCCCTGAACTCCGTCCTCACTCTCAGATGAAACAGTACACTGAGAGGTTAGTTTCACTAAACAGTACGATTGTGATGCTACTCCACTTGGTTATGGCAAACCTGTTGACATAACCGGGTTATGTAAGTCCAACAATTCTCTTTTTTTTTGAGTGTACAAATTACTTTTTTTTTTTATTAATAGGGTAAAGAAAAAGGTCACATAAAAGTTTAAGAATTCAAATTTGAACCCCTCCACCCCCCCACCCCAAACAGAAATAATTGTTTGGTCATGTTATGAAGTGTGTGTTCCCCCTGGCCCAGCGTGGTAATCTTGGCACGGTTCAGCAGTAGTGCTGCTCTGGCTGGTTCCCTGTGTTCCGTGGCTTTACTTTTGATGGGAAGTCTGGAGTTTGAATTTTTAGCTTTATTTATAAGGGTGAAATTCTCATGCCTCTCAAAGCACTTCTTCCTCAACAGAGCAGTATATAAAGCACACATCCTGCTGCTGTGGGGGTGTGTGGGTGTGTGTGTGTGGGGGGGGGGGGGGGTTGCAGGGGATGTGGTGTGGGAGTGTTGCATTGTATTAGGCGACACACACAAAATGAACGCAGGGTCACACTTCTGGGCAGAAAAGCTGAAATTAACTCTGCAGAAGCCTGTCCACGCAATTTAGATAGATACACGAGTAAACAAATAAAGAACTAACTTATTAAATGAGTATGCACCACAGAAAGAATAGCAAAGCGTACATCTCCGAGAACTTGGCCCCCACTTGCTCCACAGACTCCACCGACACGCAATTTTTCCTTTTCTTTTTTTTTGCTACATAAGACTTTTCAATACTCATGCAAATCAACTTGCACCCTGCCTCTCAGGCAAATCTAAAGTAGTCACTGACAGTAATAACAACAGATCATAATGGCTATTGACAAAAAAAAACAAAAAAACAAAAACACCATAGGACCCACTGCTGCTGCAAATGCAAGCGGGTCCTTCATATCTCAGATCTCACAGTGCGTCAGCGGCAGTGCTCTTACTGTGGAAAACGCAAGGTGGTAGGACACTTAGCACACATTCCACAAGTACATTATAGTCCTCGGCCGCATTCTACACACGGCCGATAGCTATTCGCAGTTTTCGCAAACTCGCTATAGCCGCGGGCTATCGGGCGCGTGTGTGCGCGGTACAGCGTGTGCCCGTCGCGCCCCGAGCCTGCGGGGAGTGCGATACGCGTCGACGTCCCGTTCGCCCGCCGAGACTCAGAACCGCACGTTAAACGGGTACATAGCGAAACGTCGGCCGCGGGAAATCCCTGCCGCTAAACGCCACATTCGGGGAGAAAAAGAGCCCTTTTAAAAACGCATTTAAAGGGCACGGTTAACATGGCAGCTCGACCCAATAAAAGAAAAGCTTTTTAAAGAGGTAATATACTTCCTTCCCCCCGCAGGCAACCCAAGTCCCCCCCCCCCCTTCTAAACCAACTGTTAGATATGGAACGTGACGAGAGCAGACAGAGCGGGACACAGCAGATTAACGTCATGGCTCGGGGGGGGGGGGGGGGGGGGGGGGGGGGGGGGGGGCAGGAGGGGGGGGGGGGGGGGACCGTCGGTGCTCACTGAGGAGGTAGATCGACGCACATCTCTCAGAGAGGTGTGGAGGACACGCTGCCCCGGCTCCTTAACATAATCCTCCATTAGCATCGGCCCTGCTCGCCGCGTTTCATCATCAATATTTCTGCGCACAACAACCGTAACTGCGATTCGCAGAGATTTGCGGGACTGTGGCCCCTCCGCTCTCTCGCCCGGGTTTCTGAGGCACGTTGCTACTCTGCTGTTGGCTGTTTTCTGTTGATAAACTGGGGGAAAAAAATAAGTTTATTCTTCTTTATTTATTTTTTAACAATATTAAAATGAATGTTTCACCTGACCCAGAACGGAGGGGGAAGCGTTGTGACCATTAGATTGGAATGCCGACCTGCCGCCCCCCCCCCCCCCCCCCCCCAACCCCCCGCCGCCCCCCTCCTCCTCACACGCAACAGAATGTGCAGGCCTCAATTTTACAGCTCAACACTGCCGTGTGCATTTCTAAGCGAATCTGTGAAATCATTATCTCATCGCTCTAATTCGCAATTCACTGGAAAAAAAGGCCAGGCCTTCCAAAACTGCTAAAACATCACTGTTGCCCACCTACCTGTGGTGTGTGTATTTTATTGTGTGTGTGTGTGTGTGTGTGTGTGGGGCGGGGGGGGGTATTTGTTTTGTACAGGGCAGAGTTGACAGCTATCGATTAGCTCTTACACTGAAAAAAGTTAACATTACGAACGCTATGAAATTCAGCAATTTTTTTTTTTTCCTTCTTCTTAACCTTCAGAGATGCTTTGCATTCTCGCTGCGAAATAAATAAATAATTCCGCGCGGGCGGAAAAAAAAAAAAAAAAAAAAAAAAAAAAAAAAAAAAATCACTAAAGCTCTTTTGGTGTAATTGGCTGAATAGCAAGGGCAGCAGAAAATTTACAGGCGGACGAGAGTGTGTGAAGGGGACTCGGTCACCGAAGGAAACCAGCCTCTCAGCACCAGCAGAGCTCGCCGAAAAAAAAGAAAAGAAAGGAAAGAAAAAAAAAGAGAGAAAAGAGACACGGCTGGCGCATCTCGGCTAGCTAGGTCCGGTCGCTCCGGGGGGGGGCTAATCTGCAGATTTTGGGGGTACGTTTCTGGACAAGTTAAAGCAAATAAATAACATAGCAGTGACACAACAGTGACAAGGGAGGAAAATCCCCCCCCCCCCCCCCCCCCCAAAGTCACAGCGGTGGCGCACGCTAAATCCAATCAAAACTAGGGGGAGGCGGGGGGGGGGGGGAGAGCAGTCGGGTCGCGGGATTGGCCGGCTTCGGGGGGGGGGGGGGGAGCGCCGGCAGGATTGGCCGCCTTTCGAAACTGCGTTGGGACAATATAACGCCTTATTCTGCGTCGGGGCCCTCCTCAAAGGACAAGTGCGGATAAAACTTAAAACCCTCTGGCTTTATCGCGCCCTCAGATTTTCCATAAAACGACAGGCCCGGGGAAGCGCCCCATGTGACCGGCATCTAGGTCAGACAGATGGGTGGCAGGGAGGGAGGGGGGCGGGGGAGCGGAGGGGGGGCGGGGGGGGAGGGAGGGAGGGAGGGAGGGAGGGAGGGATTTTTTCGATGGAACTGTTGAAAATAGCAAGCGGTAACCAGATTAGATCAATAAGGATTGTTTCTATATCTGTCTTTGAATAGGATGCAGGGAACAGGGACTGACAGAGAGAGAGAGAGAGAAAGAGAGACAGAATGTGAAAGAGAAAGAGAGATAGAGAGATAGAGACAGCAAGAGAGAACGGGAGAAAAACATCTTGCTGAGAGACTTCCCACAATGTCAGATTAGCCTTATTTGAGAATGAGACAGACAGACCAAAGAGAGAGACAGAATGAGAGAACGACAGAGCGATAGAAAGAGAGCGAGTGAGAATGAGAGGGACAGACCAAAGAGAGAGACAGAATGAGAGAGCGATAGACAGACAGAGAGAGAGCGAGTGAGAATGAAGTAAAGTATAAAGTAAAGCCAGATCAGATTAGCCTTATTTTTATTTTGTAATTATATATGATTATTTTAATGAGCGGATGAGCATGCATGTTGACCTGGCCCTGCTGTGCTGCAGGTACAGCTCACGCTCAGACCGCGCTCCCCTTCGCTTTGTCCCCGACATTATTTCTCAGGGTGTGAGTCGCAGTAGCGAGCTCGGGTGCGAGCGCGCAGCTGCCTCAGACTGGGAACGGGACACTCGACACTCGGTGTCAGTTGTTTAAAATAAATGTCAAAAATCTGCGCTCCCGGTCCCGGCTGCGCCCCCCCCCCCCGACAGAGACGGGTTCCGCAGCGGTTCTGGAGAGAGAGCCTTCACAGTCGCCTCGGTTACGGCAGCCTGTTTGACAGTGTGGTTAAATACACGAAAGCCAATACGGCGCAGGCCGTTTGGGGCAATTCATCAGAGGATAATAGATATTAATGTGCGAAGTGCCTGTCATCTCGCTGGACAGGCCCGTAATGAATTAGGGTTCCTCTAATGCGCTCGCTCACGGGCTTCCCGAAAAACTTTCCAAATGTTTAAATTCGGCCGGTCCCGTTCTCTCGCACCGCACGCAGGAGACCAGGCCCTCCCCTGCCCCGGGCCCGCTAGCCCGACCCTGACACGCGCGCACAGAGCTACAGTACCTGCGTGGAGGCGACATCCCATAATCTCGGTTTCTTTATGTAGTATCACAGGGCCATGGCTGGACTGGGAGGGATGGGGTGGGGTGGGGTGGGGTGGGGTGGGGAGGGGGGCAGGGTCTGGGGGTAGAGCTGGTGTGGGGGTTGAAGGGAGAGGGGGGGGGGGGGGGGGGGGGGGGGGAGGAGGGGGCGGGGCCAGTACGGGGTATCACCTGTTCCCCCTAATTGACTTTCCGATTACATTCCTACGTCTCGGAAATTAACATATTCATTTGTATGTGTTTAGGAAGGCTCCAAATGGACCGGGTGACCTTTACAAATGACACTTGTTTCAGGATGGGGGGGCTGCCATCTTTCTCCGAGTGTGACACAGGTCAATATACCGGCCGAAGTGGGTGTTTTTCATTTAGATCAGCCGTCTACCTCGCGGATTTTAAAAAGGCGAGCCTTCTCCCAGCGGGGGCGTCAGTCGCGGGCCCTGAAGGAGGAGAGAGACGGACGCGGGACGCTCGGGGGGGGGGGGGGGGGGGCGTCTCCCTCGACGACCTTGGCCTCCCGTTTGACCTCCGAAATCCGCACCGCCGCACGGTCTCGCACACCCGAGACCAATCGGAAAAAAACCGCGGCGGTTACTCCGTAACAAACAACCACTCGCCGACTTCAAACGGATTTAAAAAAAAAAATGTATATGTTCATGTGTGCATTTTAAGTGACCAAATTTGGCAACACAGCACAACCGAGTCCCTGAGTATGTGCTCCTGCTTAAAATAATTATTGATCAGTAACGATGTCTGTCTGCACAAAAGGGCCCCTTTCAATTGATTTTTTTTTTTCCCCCCTCACCCAGCTGAAAAAATATAATAGAGTTGATATGAATTAAAGGGTTGTTTTGCTTCAATTCATCTAAGCAGCCTGACAATACATTTTTTGTTGCCACGGAAACATGATAACACAGTTTTCTGTCTGTTGCTCAACAATCAATTAATTTAACGCCTTTGTGCTGATGTTTACCGTCCTATTTAGTCCTGAAAAGTCAGTTTTGTTTTTTTTTCCACCCGTCTAGTTTTCAGGGTTTTGTTAAATAAATCCTGATGTACAAAAGAGGCAGTTAGGGGGAAGCCAGGTGGCCGCGTCCAGGACAACACCATATAAGGACCATTGTTGGGTTCAAAAATTCAACTAAAACTGTGTCAACAGCTCTTGTCCCAGAGCAAGCGCTGTTCCTGTTGAAAGGACAGTTTTTTTTTATATTTCCAATAAAGGCTCAAACAAAACAGGGACTTTTATCCCATATAATCCAACACAACTGCCCGGTGTTTTCTAGAATGGGTGCCTTTTTTTTTTTTTTTTTTGTGATGTCACTGCAAGAGCCTGCCAGTAAAACATGTACAGCATGTTTTCAGCATTTTATTGTCTTATCCTCATTAATATGCATTGAGCTGGTGGTATTGATGAATGTCTGACTGAATGACGAGTTCTCCCGCTCCCCACAACCCCCCCCCCCCCCCCCCCCCCACGTCCTATGAAAATCTGTATGTGTTTACTGTGGATAACCCAGAATAATATGAGGCTTGTTCTTTAGTTAAACAGTGGGAACTGGGTTATGTAAAAAAAAAACAAGGCAAAAAAGAAAGTTCACACATTGCACACATAAACAATTCATGTGCAATTGTCCTCACTGTTGCCACAAATTATATGTACGGTAGGACTAGTCACTAAACCTAAAAACATGACATTTAAGAGGCGATCTTTGTACAGTGCTAGAGCCACTGCACATATACGCATGAGATTATGTTTTGGAAGTGTGTGCCAGGACGTTCTAGCCTCGGTGCACAGTGATGACTGTCGAAAATATTTCTGAAGCTCTCGCGAAGAGTCTTATTACAAGCAGCCAAATCAACTTACACCTCCTTCCGAACCAAAAGAGGCGAATGTAAAGTGGGTTAAGGGATTAAATTGCGTGCCCCCGTGATTGCGAAGTTAAATCGAGGGCTAATCTTGCCTCTATAGCCAGTATCTTCAGACCTATAATACTTCAAACTAATAGTAACAGAAAAAAACACCCCCCACAATGGGTCACCTCAGGTGAACCAGCCACGCTAGCAGAACTGTGGTTTAAACATATTTGACTACAGAATCATTACATACAAACATGTCATTTTGTACATCTCCATTGTTATTCACCAAACAAGTCCAGGCACGTTCACTTCTGACTAACGCTTCTGTCAGGATTTTTTTTGACAAAAGTCTGTGGATTCTACATTTCAAAATAACAGAAAGAATCAGGCAATGTTTTGAAATCTAAAAGAAGACAAAAAAGTACTTAATAATTGAAAGAGGTACTTCACAAGAAAGCACTTTGTAATAGCAATGCAAGCTATAACATGTCCAGGATACAACTTATGTTTGGTTATGTTTTAGGCAGGGCATGTGGTTTGGTTGATATTTGGGCCTTCTGACATCTTCTGACCTGATAACACGCTCTGGTGTGACACTAAAATATATTTCTGATTTCTTCTCATTTTCAATAATCACAATCCCTTTGAGCAACATGTGACATACAGTGCACAATATATTCACGTTTAATTGGAAACATTATTACATTATTCAAGAATAGCTGAGAATAGCAATTACAAAGACCTTTAACAACCATAAATAAATAGGTCCAAAATTCTGACTTTTATCTTCTCTAGTTCAAACGGTTGATCCAAGCAGAGGCCATTTTTGTAGCTGTGGAGGTCAGAATGACTGTACCTTATTTAGGGTTATTTACATCAGTACTTTATGCCTACATTAAGAGAGAGAGAGAGTGTGCATGTGTGTGTATCTTAACTGCAGAGAGATATTCAAAAAAAGTAATTTCATAAGCGAACAGCACCGTAAGCGAACAAAAAAGTAAGTTCGCTTAACGAACATTGCAGCGCAAAAAAAACATACAGGCATCAAAGAGTGTAGAGCGGCTGTCTAAGCAAAAAAAAAAATTATTAGGAGTTTAAATAACGCAAGACAAAGATATGTTCTGTCAATGTTTGCCTTACTGAGAACATCTGTCTTACTTGACTGACATCTTTCTTGCTTTCAGAGGAATACTGATTTTGAAAGAATAAAAAGATGACTGGTAAAATATGGCCCTTCAAGGCAGTGTTGAAGAGGCCCAATATTAAGTGCAGCTTGTGCGTAGCTTGGCCAATCACAGCGCATGTTGTTCAGATGCTGACGCAACCATGTGACTTTGTGCACTGCTTTTACACCAAGGCACGACGAAAATTTGTGTTCATAAATATTGGTTTTGTGCACAACTTTATACCAGCATATACCAAAAAGGATTATGGGTAATACAGCACCGCCAGTTGCTGAGCACGGTTTAAAAATAAGCATTTTAACATCCATTACTTTGTTACTTTTGAAGGGGTAAGAAATGTGACAGGGATTGAGAGCTCTACATGCCTGATTAATTACAATGGCTCTGCCCCTGCCCCCTCCTCTCCCCGATGCAGTAATTATATCCAAACACAATACCCACCGCAGATAACTCCCATCATAATTGAAAATTGCGTTCTCGGAAATCAAGCCCCTATCCTGAGACCAGGCCCCACCTAGGGGTTCGGCCGCGCAAGTCCAGGTACCGCGTACCATCATCATCCTCGCCATCCTCATCATCATCATCATCATCATCATCACAACAGGGAGATTAGGCACAGATTTTAGGAAACGGAACTGAAAAGAAAAAAAAAAAACACCTCTGTCTTTTTCCCCCCATCTTCTTGTTTTTTTACGTGACGATAAGGTAAAAACGTGTGCAGTGAAAGAGAACGCGTCCAATGAGCAGAGAGGCGAACCCGGAGTCAAAGTTTTCCGGAGCATGGCGGTCCCCGGCAGCCTCGCGACAGGGAATAATAAGGCGCTCCATCTTTCCGAGATGTACTTTTCCTACAGCATTGTTGATTGCCGTGTGTCCATTACTTGGAGGGATTATGATAATATTCCACATTGTGCTCTGCGTGATGCAAGGGAAATTCAATACTCAAAAGGTTAATGCAATCAATTAGGATGACAAAGGAGTAAAGTAAAACCCTCCCGCTTGCTGGAAAAGAAGCAGAAGAAGGGAGGAAAAGAAGGTATTGAAAGCTTGAATGGATCCGCCGAGAGGAAGAAAAAGAGGCACTCGAAGAAAGAGAAAAGAAAGAGGGGGAAAAAATGTCATCCATTCTGCGGGTACTGTTCAAAGCCCGCGCAAGGCAGCGCACAGAGCGCTAAACGGCCCTTTAATGGTGAAGCGCAACCTTCACCAGCTAACAAACAGCCGAAGTAATATATTGACCCTTAGCGCAACAGGCATTTTTATTCCCCCCGCAGATGGTTAAACGGACCGGGGGTGAACGTGATTTGGAGCGCGGGAGGAACTCGGGAGCTGGAACCGTGGATTTATAACTTCTCTCTCGGTCAAGTTCTCTGGGGGCGCCCTCCTTTCCTTTCCGCTCCGAAGGCCTCCCCCCGTTCCGATACGTCACGTCGTCGTCCTCCGCCAGGTTGCGCGGCTCGAATATTAACAATAGAAAAAAAAAAAAAAAAAATGTAAAAAAAAAAAAAAAAAAAGCGTGGAGAAATTACACCGACAACACCTTCGCCTTTATGAGCAAGACAATGGCATTTATTATTTAGAGAGATGCTACAATGCCACGCAACACAATGGAGTCTCATCATCGCAGATAAATGGATAAAGTTGGATAGCAGTATTGAGCCCAGGAACTATTGTGCTAATCCATATTAGCTTTTCAAAAAACCAGAGCTCAGTCTGCCAGGAAGACGATGTAATAATTACATTCTGGCAATCCTGGGCGATAATAAAATTGTGAAAACCTGAGTGGCGGTGTGTTTGTCTATTGAGTCATATTTGTAATGCCCTTTTTCTCCTCCTCCTCCTCCTCCTCCTCCTCCTCCTCCTTGTCTTCCTCCCAGTTTCGGCGAAAAAATTATGCAAGGAGAAAAGCCCAAAAGCCCCTAAATCCCACAGACAGGGAACATCGGCCCGCGGCGGGACGGAGCTCTCCCCTGCCCCCCCACCCCCCCCCCCCCCCCAGCTCCGCCACAGCACATCGACAGGCGCGCACACACCCCTCACTTCTTTCAACACAAGGGGAAGCAGACAGCGACGGCATTCAGGACAGGACAACAGATGTTTATGTGCCAGGACTTCAGTTTACTTTTTAACGAGTTGCTTAAGTTACTGATGGAGTGTGGGGGAGGAAGACAGGAGACCAATATATCATCATTACACTGATCACACAGGTCCGAACAGCACTTGTTTATGATCTCAAACTATTACATATCATTGTTATTTGCTGGAGCCACAAGCCTGTGGTGTTTAAGGGGGGGGGGGGTGTGGGTGGGGGGGGGGTCTCCTTCTAATTGGGCTTTCCATTTGTAATTGCCGCACTGCTTCTGAATTTTTTGAACTATGCATCCCCGTTTACCTCTGAAGATACGCTAAAGGATTGCGGTACTTATTAAACAATTATTTGAATTTCCCAGTAACTAAAGAATGCTACAGCTCAAATTGCAAACCAGGAAAGGATATTGACTGAGGGGAAATATATCCAACACGAGAAAAATCACCGGGTTTCACACGTATCCCATTAAATCAAACATGCCGCACTTTTATTTAATTCCGTCGAGGAAAGGCTTTAATGCTTCTGCTTGATGAAAGTGATGGAAGGAGGGATGGAGGGAGGGGTGCAAACCGGGAGGAGCGCAGCTCTTATCAGGGAGGAGAAAAGGGAGAGAAAACAAACGTGTGTGGGGGGGGGGGGGGGGGGGGGGGGGGGGGGCCCGCCCGTAACCAGGACTCTCTGCCGCCTCGGTGTAGAATTTCACTTTTCGCGAGCGCGACTGCTATAATTTGACCTACATCACATTTTTCTGTTTCTGCATCTTCGAGGCCAGCGGCCACGTCGCAGAAACAATGGCCCAAATGGGCTTTGAAGTTTCGGGAGAATAAAAGCTCGGGGGACGACACGAGAAATGCCCTCACAGCTGGGTGGCCCCCCTAGTGAAAGGAAAAACAAATACTTTGAACGAAAAGGGGGTGGGTGGGGGGTTGAGGTTCAGGGGGTGGGTGGGTTGGGGTGGGGGGGGGGGGGGGGGCGCTCTGCTCCTGTCTGAGCTTCCTACGGGCCGAGTCGCCAGCGGGAGGAGGGCTTTCACGTTTTGGCGGGAATGATGGATGTATTCTGAGGAAAGTCTATTCACATGGAGATGTTACATCATAAATATTTACACAGTGCTGTCGTTTCCATGTTACTTCTGCTTGTTTTGACACATTGGAAAAGAAAAAAAAAAACTCAAAAGACAAAAAAAGAAGAGAGTGAGAGGGGAGTGGCTTCCACTGTTATTACTGATTGCTATAATCGTCCAGATATGAACTTTCATATTTGTTTGAAACACGGTGTTTGAAATTAGGCAGCTTTGACTTCTGTTCAGGAAGCACAATACCCACCATACACAGCTCCCCATGTATTATAGAATTAGTCATAGATGAACAAACACTTACTTTCTGCTCTTCTATCGCACATCAGACTAAAATATATGTATAATAATTACAAAATAGCAACACACATATTTCATACATCACTTCACAGTGCTTCCCACAGGAGGATAGCCCTAATCTTAAATACATATAAAAGCTCACAGAAGGTGGACAAGGTTAGCATCAAGATAAGGACCTCATACTGTATTGTGTGTATTAAGATGCAAAGTGTTCCAGAGCTGGTCATATTGATATCTATGATCAAACTCATTCATTTAAACAGGTTCTCGATTGCACTACAGTAATAAAAAACTAAATTCAGTGTTTTAGGAATGTACAATGGTTCAGTTGTCAAGGAGTTGTCTTTGCTGCCCGAAGGCTACAGGTTAGGATTACTAGAGAAAACACTGCTGTTTAAGAGAGCTTTAAATTTTCAACTGTGCAAGTTTATAATCTGGGGGGGGAAAAAGACATTCTATCCAGTTAAAATTAGACTGGATCACAACTGACCTAAAATTCGGATGAAAAAAAAACCTACCCTAAAAATCAGGATCGATGGGAGACCACATCCGTCCTGTCCTCAGATCTCTTTTTTTAAACTG
Source organism: Anguilla japonica (assembly GCA_025169545.1). Classification (NCBI taxonomy): domain Eukaryota; kingdom Metazoa; phylum Chordata; class Actinopteri; order Anguilliformes; family Anguillidae; genus Anguilla; species Anguilla japonica. Next base: position 7,993,821 of record CM045893.1, on the reverse strand, counting down.
AACTCAGTTTCCCAAACTCACACTTCCCCCCCAACAAACAGAGCAAGAATAGGGGCCAGCGGATAACCACGCTCACAGAAACAAAACAATTCATCCTCGTTTGCTTTCCCAAACATAAAATTAACTCAACCGACGCTCAATTTTGGGCTGATCTGTCAAAAAAAAAAAAACAACAAAAAAAAGGAGGGAAAGAAACACACAGGAAGAGAGAGAGAGAGAAAGAGAGAGAAACAGAGCAAAGAAGGAGCCGTCCACGATGTTGTTTTAAACCGCCGCTACAGAATTTTTCACAGCGAGCACAATTAAAAGCCACTGACTCCCCAAGGAAGCGCGAGAACCAATGAAAACAAATTTGGCAGTTTAATTTTCTTCCCACTGTTTGAGAGGGAATCCATTGTGGGAGACTTCGGGGCCCGGTCTCTGGGAGCTTTGTGGGAAGGGAAGAGGCATGTGGGCCCCATGTCGGAGCCAGTTGGGCTTTCTGATTAGCTGAATTAAAATATATCAAAACCCAATTAAGCTAACTATACTCCAGCTATTCGGCTGCGGAACGCAGAGGGGAGAACTGGGTCACGGAGGGAGAGGTGCCTCGAGTTTGGCGCGCTTGCCTCCCTTTGAAGACGCGCTGGGATCTCCTAAAAGCATCCCGGTTTAATTTCAAACGGGTGAAAAAAAAAAAAAAAAACTAATAAAAAAAATTAAAAATTTGCCCGGCCTTCTCTCCCTCCGGAATTGCCCGCGTCAACAGCTCCAAAGCCCCGACGCTCTGCTGGAAAGGGCAAGAAAGGCCTTTCCCTTCAAACGACTTTTCCGATTCATTTCACGCTAACGGTTACACATTCGGTGTTTGAAAGGGTTACGTTGTCGTATCCCTTCATGTACATATGAAACACGTTTTTAAATATGTTTTTAATATGTACCATAGAATACACTATGCCATCCCGTAGTCCCATTCACTGTCCAGCCAAGCAGTCAACATTTCTCATGCCAACACAGTTCCTGAGGATACACTGGGTGAAGGGCTTCTGCCAGTAAGATGGTGCCCCAAGAATGATGTCATTAGCATACTCTATATCTTTCCTATCTCTGATACAACTGGCGATGCAGAGGAGTTGTTTTTTGGTCTCATCACCAGACCACCCCAAAAGTGATGCAGGAGACCCCAACACTGACAAAACCCCAGCACACAGCATCACTCCTTCGCTTACTGATTGGTCAGGACTGGGGAGCCGGAGGCAAGGCCAGTCTGTGTCGTCATTAGAGACGTACGCAAACAGGGAACGTTTTTTTCAACGTAATGACTTTTATCATGGAGGTATGCAAGTGAAAACGACAACCGCCATCCATACGTGGGTTCGTTTACTTACACGTGCACTTTAGCACGTACCAGACAAGAGACACGCAGTAAAACGTTCAGTGTTAAATCAACTCTGGCAGAGTGCGATTGTACGAGTTAGACTCACACGTACTCTGTTAAGAGTTACAGAATTAACACTGACATTTCACAGTGCAGGTACTGTAACTCCTGCTCTTCAGTCTGAAGGAAATCTACGGCAATGTGAATCTTTCCAGAGAGAGCAATTTGGTACGATGGCCACAAAAGAGTAAAGATTCTCCGAGAAACAATCACAGTGTCTGCGAAGCGTAGACTTTAAAAACTGGGAACCCATCATACATCACCGTGAGTTAATCAGTTGGAAAATAAAACGGTGCGATCGCAATAAGTCATTTGTCAATTTTTACAACTCAGGACACATTGATCTCCGGGGATTAATGAAGATGCCTGATTTTGTTGTTGAAACAAATGGTGGAGACATTGAGGACTGTAATTAGTCATGCGGTTTATTTGTCCTACCTCGTTTTTTTTTTTTTTTTTTTGCTGTGAGGGAGCAGGTCACTCTTTGCTGGAACCTACTTCATCCTGGGAGAAAGGAAGAAAGGAAGGAGAGAGAGAGAGAGAGATGGAGGGGGATAGAGGAAGAGAAAGAGAGCGAGAGAGAGAGAGACAGAGAGAGAGAGGGGGAGAGAGAGAGAAAGAGATTGAATATATTATATACAATATTTGATATACTTAGCCCATACAAAGGGATATCTTGCATAATTCCCAATAAAATGTAGCCAGTGCTGATATTGCAGTACTTTATGTAGCTGTAGGACAACAACATAAAAGACCACAAGGCCAAACTGACAAGTAAACACAAAACTAAACTCATTCAGAGACCTCGTGTACAGCACAGTAGAGGGGCTCTTTTTTAAAAGCTGGACCGAGAAATGAGATTAGAACAGATTAGCAACCAGTACAAAGTAAAAAATAAATAAAAGTTCTTTTTTTAAAAAAAAAAAAAGATAGAGAGAATGAGCAGGGAACAGGGTCTGAGCCCAGCAGCTGAACGGGGCCCCCCCAAGTGACACGGGGAGGGCGGGTGGCGGTCCGCGGGGGCCACAGTTGTCGGGGGGCCTGACAGGTGACGGGACCCCTGTTCCCGTCCCGCGTGCGGGGGGGAGCAGGTGCGTAGCCACTGGGTTAACCACTTTTGTGAACATTTCGGCACAGCCTTGCCGGTGATAATTTACTTAGAATCGGTAATCCCAAAATCTGATTGCGGGGGAGGATTTTATTAGCCAATACGACCTTGGAGAGCTGGCACATGCAGCGGTCAGAAGAGCACTCGAATTTAGAGGGTAAAACAGAGACGCCTGCAACTGCTGTTTTCTGGTGTCCCTGTCAGAAACCCCCCCTCCGACCCCCCCTCCCTCTCAAACTCTGTACATTTAAAACAACAGGTGTGTATCCAACTTAATGATCTCTGTCTAAGCACTGCCCCGTGCAGTAACTTATCTGTTTTAGCTTGCAAAACAGTTACCCAGAAGACCCAGTTCTTAGAAACGGAATAAAATATCAAATAAAATAAAATATTTATCGCAATTTTATTCTACATAATCTTGTACAGCATTTGACTACTGACCCTTGAAGCACAGTAAACCATGTAATAGTTCAAGGCAAAGATAATACATATGCAAATATGAGTTTCTGACAAAGAATTAGTGTGCATGCCTATTTTTTTTTATTATTTTATGAATCCTTTATTTTACCAGGAAAGTCACACGGAGATTTACATCTCTTTTACAAGTGAGCCCAGGCCAAGGCATCAGCACACATAAAGTTACCACACTACATTAGCATAAAATACAAACAAGACAATCATGAGACTTAAAAGAGCAAAATTTCAGGCAAATGTCTGCTTCCATTAGTATAAAACAAATATGTGGCTGTGTCAGCCTTTTCTTTAATAATAGGTTTTTTAGGTTCACTCTGATTCTCCATTACTGCTTCAAAATGAATGTAGTGATATAGCTTCCAGGGGCATGATTATCAACATGTTCCTTTGTAATATGTCCTGCCACCTGTCCATGCAACTGGTCCCCGAGGACTGACCCCCCCCCCCCCACCCCACCCACCCCCCCCCCCCCCATAACCCCCCGCCCCCCAACACCAGCCCCCCCTTTCACCCTCCATAACCCCAAAGACAAGTGTGCCCGCTCACACACAGTCAGAGTTTTGGTAGTAGAACTATTCGCAAAAGTTTTGCTAACCTTGAAAGCGTGAGCGCATGCCGGGGGAAGGAAGGAAGAAGAAGAAGAAGAAGAAAAAAAAAAAAGTAATAATAATTCTAACCTGATCTTCCTACTTTATTTTATATCTCCCCTCAGCAACCTAACTTCTTCCTCGGCAACAGTGCAGTTATTAATTCATGAGGCACTAATTAGTTCTTTGTTTAATTTTGTGTTAAACAGACTGACCGGAATGATAACGACTCTCGTAGCCGCGCCGCGGTCCCACGCCGCTCCTGTTTGCTACAACAAGGGAGCGTCGTGCCACTAGCTGCATGAACCCAATTCCCTTCTAAGTTGCACTTCATTAAGTCAAAATGTGACGAGGAGCTTAGAGGAAGAACTGGCAGATCTGATCGTACATAACAATGCGGGGGCCCCGGCAAGTTTGGGGAAAGGGGGTGGTTGGGGGGGGGGGGGGTGCAGAGGGGTGGGGGGGGGGGGGGGGGGGGCGTAAATTCCAACATGCATGTTGCTAATTCCTATTTTTAACCCTTGGGGGCTGCCTTTCATTTTCCCATAATTGTTTTTGTTCTGAGCTGCAGTGTCCTCTTTTTAAATTGCAGCGCCTATCAACTCCCCTGATCAAAAAACCGCGCGCTGCATCATCCCGAGCCTGTGAGTAAACAGCCGGCTTGCCCTTTTACACAAAATGTGGTATGGATGAAATGTTCCAGAAAGACAGGTGACTTCAATAACACCATTGTTACATGTAGCTATTCACACACACACACACACACACACACATACACAGCACAGACACAGACACACACACACACACACACACACACACACACACATATATATATATATATATATATATATAAACAAAGTTTGATGTTAAGCAGAGAAATGTAAATGTGCAGAATTGAGAAAAAAAATTATGATTTCTGGCTTTCTGACTTGAAAAACCTGCTGAACCACATCAAAGCTGGCCAACAAAAGCATATCTAAAACACAGGAATGTGGAAAGGTGTTTCCATTACCCCATTCTGTGCATTGTACATTTCACAGAAATGAAGAACCCACAGAATCAGGGAGTTAATGAAATGCACGTCGGAAAGATTTATGATTATGATACTTTCGCCAAGCTTCATTCTCACGAAATCTCTTTTCAAAATGTCAACAATGCTTCAGAAATGTCCAAAACATACATAGCTTTTTTTTTTTAACACGTATCAGGAAGTACTTATTCCACAATTGTGTATGTGTATGTGTGTGTGTGTGTGTGGGTGTGTGAGAGAGAGAGTATACATATTCTATCACACCAATTATCTTCCATGGTCTCAGGAACTTTTAATAGTATTAAAAAAATGGGTACATCACTGTATAATAAAATCTTCCAACAAACAAAGAAATTGCAGTTGATGGACATTCCAATTCAGCACACACACACACACACACACACACACACACACACACACATGTACGTACACAAACATACACATGCACACCCACACACACGCACTTGAACACACACACACACACACACACACACACACACACACACACACACACACACACACGCGCACACACACGTGCAAGCACACACCCTGAGACGTTTCTCCTATAAAGCAACGTAAACACGTGAGGACCCACCGAGATGTTTACCCTCTCAAAGATCTTCTCACCGGCTAAAGATATGATGAAATAAAAAGACAGACTCGTAATTATACTGTATAATAGGCAAGACTGGCATTTTCAAAATCATTTTCATGGGACTGGAAATGACATTGCACTGACTATTCGGTATTCACTGGTGCAGATAAATAAACAAGCCATAGGGAGAGGAAAAAGCACAGAGAGCGCTCAGTACAATGGCAAGCAGGTCAGTAATTAGAAACTCTGTTTGCACAGTAATAATTTTAATATATTCATCAGGAAACAGGGCATGCCTGGCATGATAAAACATCATCAAGGAAGGTACCCCGGCTCTCGCTTAACCTTTGCAACAGACTGACAGAGGAGTGGAGAGAATCTCAAAGACAAACCAGTTCTCAAATTAGAACACAGACAGCTGGCTTTTTTTTTTTTACCCCCCCCCCCACTCTTTGAGAAAGAATCGCATTGGACAGGGCTTGCGTTTTAAAAAAAAATCAACTTTAAAAAATGCTCGATTTTCCCCTTTCATCGCACGGCGAGATTGAGACTAGAAAACTAGATTATCTGATTATAGATTATGCGTTTAGCGGGCATGTATCAAGGACCTGCTCTTGCACGGTCTTGATTTCATACACACACACACACACACACACACACACACAGACGCACAGACGCAAAATAAACACTGCGGGTCTTTCGACGTCTGAACGTGAGAACAGCCTTTTCCATTGCACACTATGATGAAAGAGAGCAACAGAAGGAATAACCTTGTTTGTTATTGTGGGTGGGAAGTGATGCTATGGAAATTATTGCAAATTGTTTAAAGAAGTCCTGACAAGCGAAAACCTTGACCTTATTAAGCCATTTCTCAAAAGAGAGAAGAATACATAATTGTGAAACGTACACAGGGAGAGGCAAAAGGCAGTCTCTGGTGACAGATGTTGCCAACCACATTCTTGCTATAAGATTACTTTGTATAAAAATAGCTCAAATTAATCCAAGCATGAAATATATCAGTGCACGCACACTAACGAGTGCATGTTATGTTAATGTGATGAACACACCTTATGCAAAACCAAAGCCCCATTAAACATGAAACACATTTTCTTAAAATCTGTAAGCTACTGAGTATGCCTAATTTATATATACCCAGCGCCAACAGGGAATGTCTTTCCAATACACACTTTAACGTTCACTAGCCATTCTAAAGTTTCACAATTAAGAAACAAAAAAAGTAAAATGTAAATATTCAATCCATTGTGCCAAACTGTTTCAACTAACAATAACTAACATAGAATTACTTGTCTTCCCCTTTCTCATGATTAGTGAGAAAATGTAAGACGCCTCCCTATTTATCTTTTATAACCTGAGATCAAATAATAATAAAAAAACAATCATTAATTACATGATTCAGAAGCTGTACTACCAGAGTCCTTTGAGCAAACAGGGGGTTCTTCTTGCTCTTCTTCTTCGGTCAAATAGTACACGTTCTCTCCGAGCGACTTTTTGAATGGGGACGAGGACAATGAAAAATTGAACATTTATTAAATAACGCTGCTTATGCATATTTTGACAGAACCTAGTAGGCCCCCTTTTTTCGCTGTCAATTCCGCTTCCTATTCTCCTCGGCCTGTAGGAGAGGACAGCACAGGGCTCGGGGGGGGGGCAGATCCCCGCGAGGCCGAACCTTACCCCTCCTACCCTAATTTTTGTTGTCCCCCTCTTTGAAATCTCGGGCCCACGCGGGAGTCAAGAAAGGCCAGAGATGTGCGGCAAGTGGCGGCGCCATGGAAACCGGGGTTTTCCCCAAAAAATATTCCTTTTTATCCCTTTTGAGGACCTGTCAGCGCGCAAAGCAAGCATCACACGACCCGGGCCCGGGCCGTGACAAAGCCTATTTTCTGCCTCGTACTTGATTGATTAAAAAACTTTTTAGCAAAACCATGTTAAAGGACAAAAAAAGTGACACGGCGAAGAAAAGGGTCTGGGGGTAAAGCCCCCAATCAGACCGTTTCCCTGGCGATACTGCGGTCAAAGAGGAAGGGGGGGTGGGGGGGGGGGTTGTTTAAAAAAAAAAAAAGAGTTTAAAAAAAAACAACACAATAATCTCCTGAAAGGAAGGGTCAGGAAGAGCATGAAACTTGACAACAATGGCGATTAAGATGATTATAAAATAGCTTGTGATTGCGGAGGTAGTCCACAGCCCAGGACAACTCGGCACTAAAACACCCTTTTCTCCTTCTTCGAAAAAAACCTGTCACATCCATTTTGACTGTTGTATTTTTTATTTCACCCCCACATCCATTTTCATCTTTGATATTTATCAGGCTCATTTGGTCAGTGAAATATTACGCACTTTTTGTTCTGAGGTCCTGCCAACTCTCAAGCATCCATTCAAAATCCAACTCCACTATTTTTAAATTATTGGTCTCAGTGGACGGCTGAGGCTTTGGAAACACAGGCGCAGGCCCTGAAGGATCTGTTTTCAAAACGTCTGCTCTGTGTAAGCATTGCTACTCTATGCATCAGTTCCACTGCTCTCTCAGCATTACTTTTGACCCTCTCTTGTTTTATTTGGACATTTTCCTAGCTTGTTTAACTAGACGTGGAAACTGCTACTGTGAAAGTGATGTGCTAATCAGTACCTTACACATGTCAGCCTCTCTTGGTTATCCATGTTTTTAGTTTTAATTTACGAATACTTAAAAAAAAAAAGTATTTGTAAAATGCATACAAAAAAGGGCATTATGGTCTGCCTCAAAGACAAACTGCGAAGAGTAATCGCCTCAGATTACAGAATGCTGTACATTAGTTGATTCCGTTGAAAAAGCTCATTTGACACAAAACGGAACATTTACACCAAGCCGATTTTTTTATGGGCTCGCAACATTTTTAATTCTAAAGATGCATGTTTTGGACTGCATTCCACCGCACGCGTGCAATTTGCAAATTAGAACAAGAATGGGAAACGTGCAACAGGAAATGTGCACGGACGTGCTTTCTGCTGGGCGTGTTCACGTTTACAAGAGAGGTCTGGCGGTTGTGGATAGCACCGCAGAACTGAAAAAGTTTTTTTTTTTTTTTTTTTTTTCCCTCTCTCCCCTCATGTCTAGAGATAAAAAGGACACATTTACAAGGAGAGGGGGAGGAGGGGAGGAGAGGTGCACAGCGTTATAGCCGTACATGAAAAATTAGTATTCCAGATCTGGTGATTCTCAACACAAAAAGGGCCCGACCAAATCCCCACGGCGGAGGTGTCAGACGGAAAATGACGAAAATCTGCTCCTTGACAGGGAGTCATTTATATTTTAGCTTCGTTCCATTATCTTAACGAATCCATCATCAGCCGATGCAATATTAACAGCAGAAAATCAACTCATTAGATCCAGGGGGATTTAATCAAGATTGCAATCATGTATACGGCTCCTGGAGAGTTTGATTTTTTTTTCCTTTTTGGTCCTTTCCACATAATTGGCGCATCTCAGATCTTAATAAATTATTCTCCATCCCAGATTGATGCCTTTTTTTTTCCTCCCCTCCCTCTCACGCCAAGCACTCGCTCCGACTATAATATTTACCATAAACATTATTATGTCATGGGCACACAGTTTAAAATGGCCTTTAGCTAGCTCCAAGTGGTAATTGGCTTCTCCATTTCTCTCTCTCGTTTCCTTGTTAATTGCCAAATGATATTGCTAACGGTATCCTGAGGAGGAGAAGAATGTGTCCTTTTGGCTAAACTGGAATGTGCCTGCGTTTTCTCCACCTTTATTGATTGGGTAATCAGCAGCAGAGTGCCATGTTTGATATCTCTAAACAAGCCTGAGTAACAGCTAACAGACAGCTCCACTTTTAAGCCGCAAAAAATTGCTCAACGCAAACCTCACGGTAACAAATGAACACTCGAGATTTAAATAAAATAACACGCCATAAGAACAACAGCAAGCAGGCGGTGCTCTATTTGTACTGCATCCATTCATTTATTACGTTGACAATGTCTTTAAAATACCAGCATTTACCAGGTCAATTTGCTCGCAAATGCGAGCTGACACAACTCAGATTTTTATTACTAAGCGTCTGTTAGTCCACAGGCATCCAAATTGAAAGCTTTATCAGAAACAGCAGAGTTAGTAATATGCACGTACGCAAGAACCCAGAGTGAGTTTAATTGCAATTAAATCCCTCAATATGAATGGACTATTTACATATCTATGGTACATACTAGTAGAGAAAAAATCCACTGTGTATTTGAAATCTGGAGAGTAAACTTGAAATAAAGGAACAGTGCATATACATTTTTGTTCTTTAAGGAACAAATTTCCCAAAGGTAGCCTTGAAAGCACAATAATGGTCTGTCTGTGTACTAATAAGTACCTTTTACAAGCAAAAAGGTACAAACGAATGATGTATTACTGGCTAGGGGTACTTTTTTAAGTACCCATAGGATACCACCCTAGCGACAAGCATTTGGGCACTTTTTTGTACCTTTTTTCTTTGATTGAACAGCGAGAGACCAAATCCCTGAAAACAGGAAGTGCTTTAGTGTGGTGTTCGTGAAACTTGGCAGGCAATGCAGAGGTCACAGGTCATTTCCTGGGTGTGGCATACCTGCCGTAGCCTGTAGCTAAGGTGTATACCCTGACTTCCTTCAGTAATTACCCACCTTCACAAAAATATAAAAAAGTATGACATGTACAGAAAATCACTGGATTAATCTGATGGCTTCTTGGCAACACTGAAAGCAAGCCTTCCAATATGAACAATCAACTTTGTGGTGAACTAATACTTATAACATATAACATCTAGGGTAACACCGAGTCAATTAAAAAAAATGTGTTTTTGTGGTATCATATTGTATCACAAGACACAAATAAGTTAAATGAATATAATTCCCTGAACAAAGGCCACATTGAAACCCTGAAGTGCCTCTGTATAGCCAAGGCACTGCACTTCAGACAGCGCAGAAAATGCATGGCAGTGTATAACGCACCTCAACAGGGGGGTGCAGGAATTATCGATCATCAAGCCAATTAAACTGGACGAATACCGGGGAAATGAGACAAAGTGATCTTTAAAGTTTTTAACTCGTCCTTTCGTTTTCGCGGGAGTGAAGCTTAAACGATGCGGCCTTTGAAAATTTTAATTAATACTAACGATAGCTGCCCGATTTAGAGCAAGGGCTCTTTTCAGCTAGCGCTGCACCTTTCCCCCACACAAGTAAGATATCACACTTAAAACCGCGCTCGCGTGCAGGCTAGATCGGCTGTACGTGTCATAGCAGTCCCACAGGAAGTGGAGATACGCAGATCTGTCACACCAGCGTGTGCATCGTCTATGCCACAACTGAAATAAACTCGTCCAATCAGCGCCCACCCTGTCATTCTTTCACAATTTCAAAAGGAACAGGGGAAAACAAAATGGCTACAAGTTTTTAAAAAGGAACGTCTGAACGTAAGGTTCTGAAGACGACGCATTCCAGATGCCGATAATGTACATTTATGATGTTCTCAAACGGTAGGGCACGCGCGCGTGGAGTCGTACTTAAAGAACGAACAGTAGGACGTTTTTTTTTTTTTTGCGAGTTTTTTTTTCCCTTCTTCCGTTCCCGGCGCAGATCCCTGTTTCCAGCTCTTCCCACTGCCAACCCGCGCTTCCTCCGACAGACAGGATTAACTTACAGCGTGTTCAACAACCTCCAAAAGTGTAAAAAACTGTGGAAGAAGCCTTTTAATCTGTCTGTGGAACAAAGCCTTTTGTACAAGGCCCAACCTGACCTTGTCACTCCGAGTTAAACTTCCTGTCCATCCCGCGATATAAAGCCTTCATTGGCCCGCTTCCCCCCCCCCCCCCCCACCCCTCCTTGCTCTCTCTCTCCCCCTCTCTCTCTCTCTCTCTCTCCCTCTGTCTCTCTGCGTAACGGGGAAGCAAATGCTGAGTTAATCCTTGTCTCTCTCTCAGATGTCCAACAGTAAATCCCAGCCCTCAGTAAACCAATCTCAGGGTTTTTTATCTTGATTTATTAGATTATCAGTCCTGCCGGGGCCCGGGCCGAATCCCTGCAACACACACTAATCCTAATCGGAATAGACAAGTATTAGCCCAGTTCA
>CM045893.1:7970000-7977500 GCA_025169545.1 Anguilla japonica | reverse complement strand
CTGTGAGCGCAATCAATCCCGCGCCCGCGCCCGGGCTGCAGCCACACTCTCTCAGGCCTATCAGAAACGAGCCACTTGTTCAGAGGAGCACCTGACTAATACCCGCTGCAATGTCACTTCTATATTTGTATCCCTCTAATCTCTTCTCCGGGGCTCCAATCTTTTCCACTTTCTTGCAAATTTATCACCAGGCCGAAAGGCCGGTGCCAGATCCTAAGTGCCTCACCCCTTTAAATTAAACAGTGGCATTTCTGATAAAGTCACTAAATTCCTTATCTGGCCGCCCTGAAGAGTCTTTTAAAGGCAAAGTGTTACTTTTCCTAAACCCGGAGGCTCGCGAAGCCGCGAAAAAAAAAAAAACAATCCCGTCCCCTCCTTCCCTCTGCGCCCTCTTCTCTCTCCTCCTCGCACGGCAGAGAAAGCCGGCCGCACGCCCGGAACGTCGCGAGGTCGACAGACATTTCGGAGGGCGGAGGCGAAAGGAGCCGACTCCTTCCCTCACCGCCTCTCCCCGCAGTGCCACCACTTCACTTTGACGAGAGCCAGGGTTCTGCTCTTATCTATCGTAGCGTACGACTGAAAAAATAAACACCGCTTTCACTAATGCAGGAAAAAAAAAAGGAAAAAAAAAAGCTGAATTAAACACAGCTCGCTACCTGCGGGCTCACGCCGCGTGCGTTCGGTGGGTGTTTAACCGAATCTGAGACAACTGAGAAAGCCTGTTAAAATCCTCAGTGCTACGTACACCGTGTCTAGCAGATGTTGATTTGAATGTCAATTGAATTTACCTTTCTTTTCGAAGGGCCTGCCGTTTGACCGACCCCCTCAACAGTACGGAACGCGAACGCGATCGGATCTCTTAATGCCGCCCCAGATCGATGAGCTCTGAGGGTACGTCAGAAACTGTTTCCGTCGTCGGGTTGAAAATGATCAAATTAGCCTTGTCTCTTATTTTAGCCGGGGAAACATGACATCACAGGTGTGAGACAAACCGGTTAAATGCAGAGATATGTTGGCATTTAGTGTAATGACTGTCACTAGTATTTACCAAGGGATATTTCCATTCAGCTTCAGATATTAGGCCGTGGCTGTATTTGCTCATTTCCAGGCTGAGGCTGAGGATGTGTCACGGCAATATTTAGGTTTAGTCAGGGGGGACGGCTAATTTGGGACAGAACCGCTGAAGAACGCTGCTGTCTGCACCACTGGCGACACACTGAAACTTCTAATCAGGGACTCTGCTTTTTGGTGAAAAGGTTAAGTATTTTTTTTAAGTAAAAAAAAAAGAAAAAAAAAGAAAAAAAAAGTAAAAGCTGCTTATTCTTCAAGAGTTGAGGTTCAGGCATTGGTTTCTAATGTCCAAATAAATGAAAGTTGCATTGAGAAAAAAAAATCACTTAATTAAATATAGTGGGACACTATAAATTTATTAGGCCTGACCTGGAGCAAACTGTCCCCAACAAAACTGAAATTTGGTACAATCAACTACAGTTGGAGAAAACACACACACACACACACACACACACACACACACACACACACACACAAACACACTTGGAGTTAGAACATAAAAAGCATTTTCAGTACATTGTAGAATGTGTACAACAAAATGGACTCACTCTAGATAACATAAATCAGCAAAAAAACAGCATCTGTTTTAAAAAAAAAAAAAATATATCAATATTATTATTACCTGTGAGCATAGTAGTCTACTCCACACTGTTGGCTGTTCTGTAATTGCTTATTTCTTAATAAAATCAGACCCCCTCCGGGGAAGTGCGCCAAGCCTACAGTTCCAAATCTTACCAAATTGAACACCGACCAGGGGGCAGAGCAGCATAACGGTTCGTACGATGGGCCTGTAACTCTTAAGTTATAGGGTAGATCCCCAGGTGGGCCAACTGCTGTTGCACCCTTGAGCGAGGTACTTAACCCGAACTGCTTCAGTAAATATCCAGCTGTACAAACTAACCATGTAAAGAAGGTAAGCTGAGCAATTTGCTCAGGATAAGCGCATCTGGTAAAAGGGCTAAATGTAGTTGTTTTTTTTTTGTTTTTGTTTCTTTTTTTTCTGGAGAAACTGAGGTACAGTATCACGCTTAGGGGGGCTACAGCTGGGACGTACTCGCCCCGGTCCGGACACAGACTCGGAAACACCCCCAAGCCTAAAATCCAAAAATCCGAGAACTGCTTCCACACTTCTTGTCAGTGGATATAACACCTAACACCGGTGCTCAGCCGGGTTTCGTGGTGTTAGGGCAGCGTCTGACCAGGAGCGTGTGATGGTGCTGGAGTTGCGTCAGCTCTCGAAGGCCAGGGGTTATTTTGTTCTCTCCGCAGGCACACACACACACAGTAGCACGGCTTGTCAATAAATTTCTCGTTCACTTGGCTTTCTGTTGGAGATTCATTACCTAATATGGGCCCGCCTGCTTTCTGGGTTATTTTGAGTGTGTGTGATAATGCTCCCGGTCTCAACTCCCGCCCCCCCCCCCCCCCTCCCCCACCCCTCCACCCCCCCACCCCCCCTTTATAGATTCCTGTGCGAGCTGGCTGAGGGAGCTGCATATTTGTCAACAACAACACACCAAGTTCAGCGTCAACAATAGCGAGGAGGCCGACGTTAGACTGAACTGCGCCTGCACATTTGGCAGCGTTAATGCCCTTCCCCGTAACTGAAACAACCAGCACAGAGTCAGCACAGAGCTCAATTCAGAGTTGACTACAGTGCCCCCCCCCCCCCCCCCCCCCCCCCTCCCCCCTCAAGCTGTCAAGCTCCAATCCACTCAGGATAGTGGGAGGGTGTGTTCAACAGCCAGCTCTAGAATCCCAGAAATGATCCAACTTTCATTAAATCGTACACTAGATATTCCAACTGCCACTCTCTGACAAACAAGCTTTTTTTTTTTTTCCTTTTGCCTCAGGCATATTATTTTATTTCAAAGACAAATTAGACCGTAAACAGTATTTTCTCACTGTTCAACTTTTTTTTATTTTTCCTATTTCTTGCTAATCTCATTTTCATACAGTCTGATGTGACTTCCCCCTTTCCAGATCATACCATTGTTTTAGTCCTACTCCTTTTTTTTAAAGAAATAAAGTTGATACATAATGTTCCTGAGTAGAAGGTCAAAAAAACAATTTTACTAGGGGGGGGGGCAGATTAAGAAAAGAGCCTGCAAAATGTCCTCCTTTCCCCTTCCTGCTCCTCCTCCACAGAGTTAGGGCGCAGGACGTCTATAGCGTGTGGCGCGGGCACAAGACTAAAGTTTCGGTGTTTTTAACGCACTTTTCAGTCGGTCTCTCAAAGACTCGGAGCACTGCGGCCTTCACCAGACATTATTTTTAAGTCTGAGTTTCCCTGTGTTTGTCCGTGGGTCAGTGATATTTACGCAAAGGGACTCCTTGATTATTTAGATTAAGCGGCGGACTGATTCCAGGGCGAGCAGAGTGAGATCTCTGATACTCAGCCCTGAGCTGGCAGTTTGCTCAGTGTCTGACCCCTGACCCCTGACCCCTGACCCCTCAGGGGTAATAATGCCTTTCGAGCTTTACCTGACGCATGCAGCCGCAGATCGCAGAGCAAACACGCAGGTGCCCGCAAAGCGTTCACAGAAACAAAAAACGCACCGTGATTCCACGAACTTATGCTCTCCAAAGCTCTAACGACTGCAAACATTAACACTGGCATGCTGGGGATTCTTTTAAACTGGCCTTATTTATTTAATAGGTGTTTTTTAACGGCGTGTAGACGTACTACCTGGCTCGTTTCCTCTACAGGAACACTCAACCGCCCTGTGAAAAAAACAACTGGACAAAAAAAAAAACCACACAAAAAAAAACATAACCTTGTGTTTTTCTCCATTATTCTCATATCTGAAGTGGAATGTGAAAAAAACTTAAACAAAAGCAACCAGTCCCTGACCCTTGTGCAGGAATATTTTGTTTTTCTTTTCTTTTCTTTTTTTTTTTTTGTTGGATTTTAAAGAGGAAGCAGGGACTTTAAGAATTCCGGATTGCCTTCTGTTTAAGATTTCCTGAAATTCCCATCTCTCGAGCCTCCCCTTTTCATCTCTTCAAATCTGTGCCCTTTCTTTAATTACACCACTTTTACAAAACTCTCAGAAATATGTCTGAAAGATTTGCAAACAGCAACTGCAAAAAGAGAACAGCCGGCATAAACCGGGGACTCCAAAATGAATAAATAATATCTCTGTTACCCAGCTGTCCCCTGTAAATCACTTACAACACTCCCCACACACACACACACACGCACGCACCCCCAACACACACACACACACCCACACACACACACACATGCGCACTCACACACACAAGAACACACACAGATGCACACACCCCCAAAACACACACACACACACACACACACACACACAAGAACACACACAGACACACACACTCACACACACACACACACACAAGAACACACACAGATGCACACACACACACACACACACTCACAGACACACACATTCACACACACACACACACACACACACAAGAACACACACAGATGCACACACATGCAAAATGCGACAAGTGGTCACAAGCTGGTGCAAACAGGACTATTTCTAGAGAAAAGCCGTACAGTGGCCAATTTTTAGAGGGTGCGAGGAGGTCACAGAGTGGTTGTATATTAAACAGAAGTAGTTATAGCAGTTGTAATTTTCTACCATTTCTGCCACTTTTGGGGGGAAAAAAGAAGAAAAAAAACGTTTTACATCCATGAGGAAATCGCAGCTGGTTTGCATTCCAGACACAGATCAAGGACACGGGCAGGAAAAAACTGGAAGTTTTGCAGATGCAGACACAGAGAGAGAGAGAGAGAGAAGGTTTCTTTGTTTTTTTTTTCCGCAGAACGGCGAGTGTAATTGGGAGGGAAGGGTAAAATGCACCACAGAGAACAGTCACCTTTATTGACTCCTGGCACACAGATCACTGAACACACTGCTTCAGGCTTCTCAGAAGGAGGTAAATAAGAATTCAAACTAAAATGAATCCAAACTGATTGGAAAAGCAATCAGGACCAAATTATAATTATAATAATCACTTAGTTCAAAGGTCACGGAACCACACGCGCTCAGAGTTGCTGTAATTTGCACTCCGAAAAGAAACCGTAAATAAAGCATATAAATTTTTTTTTTCTTGTCATATCAAAAATATTGAGTCAAATAAATGTCCTCACCTCTACACAAGGAAGGACGTACAGTAAATTGGGATAAAACTGAAACAGATTAAATTAACTTAATAATCAATTATTCAAGTCAAATTATGTACTCTGCACATTCTTTTACGAAAAAAAAACATATTTAACTCTTTTTTTACTTATAATATTCATTCTTTTTTTTTTCAGGAAAAAGTTATAATACGCACTGCCCCACTGAATAACCTTTAAGGTCAGCCGTCGTCCTTTATTCTTTTTTAGTTTCGCCTCTATTTGCGGCCCTCAAACATAGCCCCTGTCAAAGCGATTATTTTTACAGCGCTGGCACGCGAGCCTCACAGCTTCTCTGAAGGACTCTTTGACGCTCCGGTTTAGCAGCAGCGGGCTACGCGGCGCAGCCTCTCAGCCGCGCCGCGGCGGGGAGTATAAATTATCAGTGTTATTTAACATGCGCTGCCAGGGAGTAGCCACATTTTTCAAACCGGCTGCTAAAATTAGTCGCATTTAGCCGCTTTGGAAACTGATAAAATGGACTCCGAGCGCGGCCAGCGCGGGCGCTGTTGACAACGACGCCGCGGCCCCGGGTTTAAAAAAAGGGGCCTCGCCAGGCCTCCTAATATCAGAAAATAGATAAATCCAGACGCCACTTTCAACCGCAAAGTCGCTATGTCGCTATGTGGGGGGGGGGGGGGGGGGACACTTTTTGGCAGCGAATATAGCGGTTTATTTTCGCGAGATAAAAGCGCGCGCGCTACGCGACACGCCGCACAACGTGCGGACAGAACGCTCGACGGCGGCCCGCGTCGGGTTTTTCAAACGGCACGCGGCACGTGCTCAGCATCGCACGTCTAATTTTTTTATTTTAATTTTTTTTTCATTATTTTTATTTTTTATCGTTTACTCAGAAGTTCGACGCACGTGCGTCCGATCGCAATTAGCCGAAAGGAGGAACGCGAAAGCGATATCAAACGAAAGATCCGAAAAAGAAGAGGGGGGGGGGGGGAAGGCAGCTTCCCGGAACGCCACGGCGATGTCCTCCCAGATGCGCCGACGTGCTGACGCGGCAGCGGGAGCCATCGACTCGGAAGAGAGATAGCGCTAGCTAACCGCGGCGGCGCTTGGCTATAGGGAGCCGCCGCGTTACCCATTCACGGCCATATAAGCCCAGGTTAGCGGCGGCATCAGAGGAGGAGAGGCTTCTTCAGAGGGCAGGATGGGAGCTGTAAGAGCATCGAGCTTAACTGGTGTTGGGGGGGGGGGGGGAGAGACAATTAGGAGTTTTCGCATGTGTATCCTCCTATGACCCAGAAAAAAAAAAACAGGTTTTAAGTATTTTAATTTTTTGACATAACACAAGTGTTTTGAATGACAAAAACACCAAGGAGCAGTGAAAAAAAGTTTTTAAAAAATATCATGCCATTTTTGCTGAACGACCCTTGCGGTGTAGATTTCAGCGCACAGGAATATATGGTTCTTGGAGATTACGACTCATGTCCCCTACAGGGGACAAAATGAATGAATGGCATTTCTTAAGAGGGCATGTAAGGGGAAGGTGTTGTGGAGAACAGGCATGAAGACCTCGTGACTGCCTCTGCTTCCTGTAGCCTCTGAGTGGGTCTACCTGACTGAGGTGGATTCAGCCCTGCTGTGTAGGCTCTGAGTGGGTCTACCTGACTGAGGCGGATTGAGCTCTGCCACTGTGTTGGGGCTCTGATATGTTGGGGCTCTGCTGTGTAGGGGCTCTGCTGTGTTGGGGCTCTGCTGTGTAGGGGCTCTGCTGTGTTGGGGCTTTACTGTGTAGGGGCTCTACTGTGTAGGGGCTCTGCTGTGTAGGGGCTCTGCTGTGTTGGGGCTCTACTGTGTAGGGGCTCTGCTGTGTTGGGGCTCTGCTGTGTCGGGGCTCTACTGTGTAGGGGCTCTGCTGTGTCGGGGCTCTGCTGTGTAGGGGCTCTGCTGTGTTGGGGCTCTGATATGTTGGGGCTCTGCTGTGTTGGGGCTCTGCTGTGTTGGGGTTCTGATGTGTTGGGGCTCTGCTGTGTAGGGGCTCTGCTGTGTAGGGGCTCTGCTGTGTTGGGGCTCTGCTATGTAGACCCGGGCCTCCAGGCGTGCAGCACGCGCGCGTCACACAGGAAACGCGCCCGGGGGCACGCCGGCCAGAAAGCCCCCAATAAATCGGCCCGCGGCAGGGCCGAGGACGGGCCTCTGGAAGCCTCACAATATGAGGGGAGATAAATCGCGGGCCGGCGCGCTGGCCGCATTGTCTCCGCGTTCTGGTAATCTAATGTGCTCGCCGCGGTCCTGGTCACCTTGACTTT
>CM045893.1:7875000-7962500 GCA_025169545.1 Anguilla japonica | reverse complement strand
GTAAAAGGTCACTCTCCACAAATAAAGACGCAACATTTGTGATGTGAAATCATGCAGATTTTTCTAACTTTCCAATATTAAGATTTTAAATCATGAAGATCAAGCAGTGACTTTCTAATGTATAAATCTTTCAGAAATACAACTGACTCAACATTTATTATTGTTGCATTATGAACATCAATCCGAATCTTAAAAATACCGTTTTGCCGAGTTAAGAATTTTCACACCCGCAAATTATTTAAAAAACAGCCTTTTTAGATTTTCTGCTTTTGCAAACACATAGATGTAACAGCGTCCTTGGGCATGAAGCCGCATTTAGCGTTCAGGTTGTCCCCTTAAAGGTAAATTAGAAATCAGAATTAATGGAAAACTCTACAGACTAGAGTGTAGCATTTTTCAATAGATGCCACATTATCTGTCAATTTAGAAATAATGACAAGATAATGAGAAAGAGGGAAAAAAAAATTCCAGACTGCATGCAGATTTATTACGCCCCTCTGTCTAAAGGGTTCAGCCACTGACCAACACCTACACCCTGCTCCATAACAGCCTGATATGCAGTATGACTCCTACAGGCCAGCCTCCTGAAAAAAACCACACAATCAAACAGCGAAACACAACTCCTTACGCTGGTCTGTGACTGTCTTTATGTGCGAGTGTGTTCGTGTGACATTGGGCAGGTAGGTTATCTAGGGCATTAAAGAAATGTGGCACCCTTTTTTTGTGTCTGTGGCTCCAAATGATGAATTTAAAATGAGCATGTATGTGTATGTGTATGCACGTGTTTGTGTATGTGTGTGTGTGTGAGTATATTAGTGTATGAGCGTGCGTGTTTGTGTGTGTGTGTGTGTGTGTGCATGTGAGTGTGGATGTGTGCCTGTTTGTGTGTATGAGTGTGTGTGTGTGTGCATATGTGTGTGTGTAATATGTGTGTGTGTAAGTGTGTGTGTGTGTGTGTGCTTGTTTTTGTGTTTGTGCAGTGTGCGTAGTGTGTGTGTGTGTGTGTGTGTGTGCGTGTATATGTGTGCGTGTATATGTGTGTGTGTGCATATATACGTGTGTGTAAGCGTGTGTGTGTGTGTATGTGCTTGTGTTTGTGCAGTGTGTGTATGTGTGTGTGTGTGTGTGTGTGTATGTGTGTGTGTGCGTGTGCCCAGGCTGTGCTGGGAGGCCTCTGTAGATCCAGGCCAGAGTGTTTGAGGATGTAATCGCTCTGCTGTGTCCCCTCACAGTGGTCCAGGATGAAGAGCTGTTTAACAGTCACCGGCTGCCGCAGATTGTAAACAGATCTCCCATGAATTGTGGGTTTAGCGGTTTTGTGCGTCTCCAAACAAGGTGCTACTGATAACGCCATTCTTTTTCTGACAAGGGCTGACAAAAATCAGCCACTTTGCCGGGAAGACGTGATTCAAGAGCTGCCCATCAACGTGACAGACAGCCCTAATCCCCCTCAGGAGCAAATAGGGAGAGAAAACAAACCACGCTCTGATAATAAAAAAAAAGAAAAATATTGTTTGTTTCTAAATCCCATTTAAAGTGTAACTTCCTTACTCCAAGTGCCGGGTTACCGCTGAAGACATACCAAGGGATCGATTCAGTATCGGTGCCTTGGAGAAGTTAGCGCCACGCCGCGATTCCGGCGGCTAATTAGGGTTCATTCAGAATTCAACCGACACTCGCACCGGCCTGCGAAACGCACTCAGAGCCTCCGATGGGCCTGCGTTCAATCCAGCCGCCGCGCGCTGTGTAACCAGGCAACTCTCACCGTCAGAATCTTTCAGAAGTTTCTGCAACAGCTCAATCTCTGTGCGTGCGTGCGTGTGTGTGTGTGTGTGCGTGTGTATGTGGAAGAAAATCTACAGATAACACAACACAGACATAATTCTGGATTCACGTCGGCAAAATGTGAACGTGTCGGTTTTGACAATCCCCTGCTTTGACGTTGATGCGGTGAAAGAATAAAGGTTCAAAATAAAGTCCAACCATAAACCAATTTTTACCCATTTGTTTTGAAGTAATTTTCACAGACACCTGATCTAATCACACAATGTCCCTTGGACTATGTTTATAACTGCTCTTGTCAAATGCTATTGTTTAATATGGTGTTTTATAAATTAAACAAGTAACATTAGAAGTGACTTCACATAACAGATAATGCTGTTTACTTCTTCACCTTGAAAACATTACGTTATGAAATTAAAACAAAAATGTAATCGCTCCTACATTTCCACACAAACAAATAAACCAATCTTAGATCAACCGCGATGTATACGCATCTCAATTTTAAGCAATTTTTAAAGAGTAATAAAACTGAAATAAGTTGTCGGTTGTAATGATCTCTCTCTAAAGCCTGTGACCAAACTTTCTTAATTAGCAGACTCCGCATTCATAACGCATTTATGTCCTAGCCATATAATTACTGAAGCTTGAGATCTCTTACAGCCTTGACAATGAAACCAAAACTCTCCCCAAAACAGAGACAGGAGAAACAATAATAATAATAATAATAATAAAGACACTGAAACATATTTCGTCAGCCATTAGGACCACGTAACGCCATTAATTCGAGCGCATTCAGGGGGTTTTCATTTTCTTTCCATTTATTTTATCCCTCCTCTAATCCGTGGACAGTCAGTCAGATGTAAAGGCCGCGTCCAATTGCGCCGCCCGGTCGACCGGAATGCTGCGACATATAAATTAAAAACTGAACTAAAAAGCTCTGTTGTCCTGCAGGACAGCGTGAGTGGTCAGGCATTCTGAGCACATATTAATTTTCAGCAGAACAGCAGTAATGGCATCTCTCTCTCTCTCTCTCTCTCTCTCTCTCTCTCTCTCTCTCTCTCATGTGCAGAAGGGTGGGGGGTGAGCTTGGGATCATCTGGGCCTAGACTAACACCCTAATCTCCTCAAACCTGCTGATGTATTCACAAGATGTATTCAATACGAGTAAATCTTGAGCAAATCTTGGGTAACTTCTGTGTACATAAGACATGCACTGTAGCACACTTTTAGTGTTTGTCTTTTTTTAAGTCGCTCTCAAAGACAAAAAAAAAAAAATACAAGGAAATATAGTTCAACAAATGTCAAAGTTATGAAGGTGGGAAACAAGGGCAAGATATTTGTATCTCAAGTGGCTAAGTCTGGGAACACTGATAAGACAGAAACTATAAACAAGGGGTTTACTGAATTAAGAAGTACTCTAAACCGAAACATGTACATGAGATTACTTTAGAAAGACATTTTACAGAAATGTACTTGTGCACCTGAAAAGTTATACAACCACATTCAGAACCTAGTTCTGTGCGTTCTTTAATACGCTCCACTAGTGAATTGCAAAAACACATTTTAGCCTAATGTATGATTTATGAAGACTCAGGCCAAGTTTATGCAAAATGTTAAGGTTAGTAGCATTTGCACTGGATTTCGTTTGTCAGGGCAGCATATTCATCATATGTTATGAATCAAAACAAAATTACCATATCAGCACACAATGAATACAAAATTAAAAACTCAGCCAAGGCTTGCTTTTCTTCTTTTTTTCCCCCCAGTCACCCCCCCCCCCCCCCCCCCCCCCCCCCCCAATAATTCCTCAAATTCGGAATACCCAGGTGTGGTCATAGCAATTTAATCCCTCAGTTCAGGAGGGGACACACTAGTGTACGTTTCCCTCCAAAACACACGCAGCTGGCCACTGTTTCTTTTCCATTTCCATTCTATCCTAAAACACTGCTTCAGAGGCCCGCATTATGGTCAAACAAACGCTACCATACCTCGCAGAGCACTTGTAAGATAGCCTTTTGTTGGAAGTACCACACAGAGGCAGCTTTCCATGCCAGCCTTTTCTCCAAATTAGCACGGAAATTAAACAGCAGACTATATGGACTATAATGTATTTCAACAGTGTATTCATAAGTACGATAACAATATTGATATTCATCGTTTTAAGGTTTATACTGTATTTAAAAGAGTTGTCAAAATTAAAACAACACCAAATATTGCCCTTGTACACCAAAAGAATAACAATAACAGATATACCAACTGCAAAAAAAAAAACATGAAGCAATAAAAAAAAAAATGAACAACAGCGTATTTCTGAGAAATGCGTTAAAAGCGAAACAGGCGGTTGATAGAAAGGCTCAGGACCGGGCCTGCCGGCGGCCGCGTGCCCGAACTTGCGGCGCTGCTCGCTCGCAGCTGGCATGTCTTTGCGTGCCCCGGCGTGCTCCTCCACGCTCGGCTTGAGCTGGCGTTCGCCGCGGCAGTTGAACGAACTGTGATTGGCTGAGAGCCTGTGAGGTCAACTGACGCATGAGAGAGTGTATGTCATGTCATGGACACAGGTCAGCCCTAGGGAGTCAGTGGCCCTAAACACGAATATTTGGGTGAGCCCAAAAAAAGATGAAAAAATTTAATTTTGCACCCCAGTGATGGTTGTGGCCGACTCTGGTCAGGGACCACTCCCATTGCAGACCCCCTCATATTACTACTTTATAAATTAATTTATGTAACACCTCTGTAGGCCACAATGCACAGTACACCTGGAAATGCAGAAAACGGAAGTTTAACGTCTGAACATGGCAAAAATCCCCCCAAAAATAGGCCCCCTGCAATGAGTTCCAAAATGCAGGTACACCAGGACAGCTGGAGGCGTGGGTCTATTTGGCGAATATTAACGGCGAGTTGCACTGCACTGCACAGTAATTACCTTTAGCGCCAGTCCTGAACTTTTCTCAACACGACACCCCAAGTTTGAGCTCAACAAAGTAAGAAGCCTTTCCCCCTCCTGTTGGGTCTGGCTCTTTGATATATGTTCATTTTCTCACACTGAAGTGAAAACGCTATTTGATTTGAAGGGAGACAGGGTGGTAGGAGGGTGGTGGGTTGGGGGGGGGGGGTGGGGTGGGTGGGTGGGGGGGGGGGGGTGTTCAGCACCGCAGTACAGAAAGCCCTTGCTGGTGCCCTGGCTACTCGGCTAGCCAGTTCTCCAAGGCCTGCTACTTGATTAAATGCATAATCCACTACTCCCCATCCCCAGTGATTTAGTGTGCCTTTAAATCAGCTTGCGCACACATAAAAACCTCAAATAAAAATCACCAAGAAAAACCATTGCACTCTAACTGTTCTATTAAAATGATACCCGACCCAGGCTTTCTTCTCTGCAATACCGTTTATTCCACATGAATGCATATCTTCATATTTTTTTTCAGGGTATGCATATAAAATATTTAAAGTTTAAAATGTCACCGTTGAAACATCAAATGCAGGAGTCTCTCATTAATCAGCCAGGATGGAAGTCAAGCTCCCTTTTAAGGTTATAACCCTTTGAAAGAGCAAAAATTACATTTTTGACCTTGAAGATGAGACAAACTCATAAACGTAAAATAATTCGCAGTTTAAAAGGAAAGAGTTATCAGTTTCCTCAAACTGCAGTCCTGTGAGTTATGGTGGCACCAAACAACTTCCATTTTCATATTTACAACGGGACTGTTCAGAATAATTTGAAGTCGCATCAAGAAATGAAAAAAAAAAGAGACAAAACTGTTGGAAAACATCAAAAGAGTCAACCAAATAACTTTCAAATTCACAGGGCCGAGCTATCGGTGCTGAGCAAAACACCGACTTTTTTTTGATGCAGTTATAAAATGGTGCATGACATTTTCATTACTCAAGGAAATTAAATTCACTAATTTTCTTACAAGCCTGGCACGACTGCTATTTTAGGGGGTGCAGAGAAAAGAACAATTGCCTCAACACCTACACACGGAAATCTGACTGCAAACGTACCTTTTGAAAAGAAATAAAGAAAAAATTGAAAAGCATAAAAAGCAATTACTATATTAATAACTTAAGTCTCTGTTTTAATCTGAAGCTAAAACTCGCAATTGCATTTTCATTACTTTCTCAGGAGTCTCCGGCTCCTGGATATTTTTACATTCAGAAAGAATGTTTGCATGCGCTTATTTTTAATGATAAACCGAGACATTTTTTTCATTCCATTTAGGAACATTATGCACAAGCACAAACAATGTGCGCGCGCGCACAAATGGCTAATTATGGCTAAAATTACGTACGAGGGCACAAATGGCTAATTACCAAAATATGCAGTCTTACAAGTCAACCTCTGAAATCTTTAACTTCTTTCCAGGATACACAAAGGATGCTTTACAAAAATGCACAGACTCATAAATGTTTCATGAAGAGAAGCATGCATCTGTAAATATGCTCATAGGCTATGGCAGCGATTTCCACCCTACAGCGCTGAAGCTAAGAGACAAAGACCACATGCACCTGTGGCATTTCTCTCTCTCTCTAGTAGAGCACATTGCCACCCAAAATATGGGAAAACATATTTTCCCACATTTTGACATATGGTCCATGACATATGGTCTTTTAAAAAAGAGTTTCATTTAATCCTGGTCTTAAAAACAAGATATTCACAGGAAACAAATGTTAAGGCCACTGCACTTGGTGGCATGGTGGTATTTTACATTTGTTGTCTCAAGACATAAACCTAAATATAGTTCCAAAACCTAGACTAGAAACTAAAAAACTAGATTTCTCAGCCATTCCAATAATAATTTAGCACCGTGGAAAGATATAGAAATACAATAGAGAGGCCTGAAATATTGAAAGCCATACTTGGCTTTGACCCCGCCCCCTCGCCCCCACTGCAAACCAGTGTCATGTCTTGTCCTGGCAGCTTTTGACTTTTAACTTTTTCTGCATGTCACCATGTAATGCACATTTATAACTTTCAAATAACTTAATGTACCTTTAAATGTGAAAACTGCCTCTTAATGTGTACCACATGTCAATAAAGCCACAGCCGCAAAAACAAACATCTGAGATGTGAATGGTTCTGCTGGTGACAATCATGCAAACATTTTTTTTTAGAAAGGGGGTTGGGGTGGAGGGGTTGGCTAAAAGTAGGGAGTGCCTGGGTTGGGCGGGGTGGGGGTGGGGGCGGGGGGCGGGGGGCGGGGGGGGGGGGGGGGGGGGGGAGGGATGAGAGCGAACATCACCGGTGCAGTTTCAGCCGTCTGTGTGTGCATAAAAAGGCTGAGTGTCAGCCACTCGTCTGACAACATCATCGAAAAATACACCGCAACACCCCCCGTGGGATCCTGCAACACCTTCTATTTAAGGTGGAGAAAACCCTCAAGGAACAGGAAGCTACAATGCAGAAACACACACAATGC
Organism: Anguilla japonica; assembly: GCA_025169545.1. Taxonomy (NCBI): domain Eukaryota; kingdom Metazoa; phylum Chordata; class Actinopteri; order Anguilliformes; family Anguillidae; genus Anguilla; species Anguilla japonica. The sequence continues at coordinate 7,955,301 of CM045893.1, read as the reverse complement.
GCTGCATGTGTTAGTGCATTATAGTTCAGAGTGTAAATGACACATGTTTGTGAACGTATGTGGAAATTGCACAGAAGCCAATACTAGTGTGTGATCTATTTGTGCTTGATGGTTACGTGCATACAAAGTCATTAATATATTTAAACAACATTTCAATATCCCACTGTATTACGCAGGAGATTTTATATGTATGCACTAGAGGAACTTTAGTAGGTACACCCACTCGTTATCGCAAATAGCCTGCCCCTCCAAACAGCGAATCATGTGGCTACAACTCATACAACTCAATACATAAACCAATGCGGACGTGGTGAAGATGCTTAGTTGTTGTTAAACCAAACGTTAAAATTGGCAAGACGTTTGATTCAAGCGACTCTGACCGTGGTATGATTGTTGGCGCCAGATGTGGTGGTTCAAAGATCTCAGAAACGGCTGCCCTCCTGGGATTTTCACACACTTAGAGTCTCTGGAGTTTACAGAGAATGGTGTGATAAACAAAAAAACATCAGTGAGTGGCAGTTCCGTGGGGGCGAAAACACCTTGTTCGTCAGAGAAGTCAGAGGAGAACGGGCAGACTCGTTCAAGCTAACAGAAAAGCCAAAAATAAATCAAATAACTTACAACAAATAAACTACAACAGTGGAGTGCAGAAGGGCATCTCTAAATCCACAATGCATTGAACCATGAAGCTGATTGGCTTCAGCACCAGAAGACCACGCCAGGTTCCACTCCTGGCAGCTAAGAACAGGAAGATGAGGCTTCAGTGGGCAGATGATCACCACCTTCACTCTGCTTGGTACTAATCCCTCCATCTAATGCAACACCTCATCCTCCATTTTATCATAGCACTTTCTCAACACTTCCCGTAGATGTTCTGTTGATGTTACTAGATGTTTGGGCTTTTCCCTCTTCAGCTGTTCCCACAGGGGGAGGTTTGATTGGATTCAGGTCTGGTGACTGTGGTGGGAATGCCATCCTAATAAGCTCCCCTTTGTTCTCAATAATGAGAAGTGCAACTTGAGTGGTCCCCACAGCGTAACTATATAATGTCACTAATTTGTCGAAACAGTGTTACTGTACGTGCTGGTCCAGAAAACAGTTTATTTGTCTCTCAAAATTTGTTGTTTTTGCAATTCAAAAGGACTGTGCTTTATAGTTCACAAGGCATAACTTTGGACTGACTGAGACCGAGAAACCATTTCCCAAAAGAAAACAAAATTACAGCCTTATTTCAGCAATTTTGTTGTGGTTAGGTTTTTGTCTCAATGTTTGTTTTCAGTCACTCTGTTCCCTGATTTTTAAAAAAAAACAATATGCGCAATGTACGTAATTCAAAGTGAAAGAATGAACTGCACAGCGTTGGAGGTCGGAACGTGGGCTCGAACGATGAAAGCCCTGGGTTTCGCTCCCCCGTACAACGCGGTTTAAAATCTCGTCTGTGTTCCGTCGAACGATGCTCGCTTTTGCCCAAGGCCCTCTCGCCGAGGTACTTCCCGGGGCCTGCCGCTAATACAGGAACAGACACGGTTACTTAACCAGCCGATCTCCGCGAGGTGGGGATAATCACTGTCACCACTGCGGCCAATTTAACCGGAGCACCGCCTCGTCCCGCTTTCGTCTCCCACACCGCGGGACCCAGCCCCGTCGCTCCGAAGCACATCGGATCACAAGGCAACTCAAACACAACACAGCACGAAACGCAGGACCAAAACTTCACCACGATACAACACAATTCATCACAATACGCAGGACCAAATCTTCACCGCAGTACAACAAAATTCATCACAATACACAGGACCAAAACTTCACCGCAATACAACACAATTCATCACAATATGCAGGACCAAATCTTCACTGCAGTACAACACAATTCATCACAATACACAGGACCAAAACTTCACCGCAATACAACACAATTCATCACAATATGCAGGACCAAAACTTCACCGCTCTGCGATACAACACAATTCATCACGACACAAAGAACCAAACTTCACCGCTCTACAATGCAGCACAGTTTATCACAACACAATATACAGGACCAAACTTCACCGCTCTGAGATACAACACTATTTATCACAACACAATATACAGGACCATACTTCACTGCTCTACAACACAACACAATTCATCACAACACAATATACAGGACCAAACTCCACCACTCCACAACGCAACACAATACAACACAAAGGACCAAACTCCACCTCTCTACAACATAACACAATTCATCACAACACAATAGACAGGACCAAACTCCACAACACTACAACACAACACAACGCAACACAACACCACAACACACAGGATGACCATCGCTCCACTCTGGAACGTGGGATCAAATGTTATCTGTTAGAGTTGAATTAACAGTGGACATTTTATTGTGTAGCCATACTGCTCAGGCCAAGATAAAGAAGGCATTGTCAAAACTGGCTTCAGAACTTTTCCCACCATCTCTCTGAAATGAATTTATTTTAGATTTATTTTTAATTTTGTGCAAAGGAGGGGGATGTGGCTGTGTACATGCAGCTATGTTTGTCAGTTTCATTCAAGCAGAAAAAAAGCAAATCAGTAAATTAGAAGCTCGGAGGACAGACAAAATCAAATGTAGATATTTTGAACTCGCGTGAGAAAAGTCGACAGATCCGATACTGTATGTGAAGCAGCCACATTACACACACAGACACAAAACACACACACACACAGACAAGAACAGAATGGAATAGAATAGAATATAATAGAATATAATAGAATAGCGCAGATTGGCACAGCACTTTATCCAGAAGGTGGTGTGATAAAACTGAGCAGCACATTTCAATTCACAAGTCATATCAAGACATACAAGGGAAAGAGACAAGATCAAGAAATCCCAATTATAATTAGAAAAATTACATAAAGTACGACAACAGTGCCTGGTATAATGGTAATAATTACAGACATAAAGCACTAATAAGCACAAAGGAACTGTGAGAGAACTATGGCGTAGGGCATACTGAGGGTCCCATGGCCACCTGACAGGGGTGGGGTGTGTGTGTGTGTGTGTGGGGGGGGGGGGGGGGGGGGGGGGGGGCAATGCCTCTTAAGTTTAAGTGCTTCAATTAAGAGAACTCGCCCAACCATCGGTGTCCCATTAGCTAAAAAAAAAAAGTAAAAAAAACACACTCCTCCACCCAAACTGCCACACGTGCCCCTTCCCAGCATCCACTTACTGCTCTGAACTGATCATCTTAAGCAGGCTTCTCCATCAGCGCAACAGCATATGTTTTCAGTTAAGCCAAATCTCTGCTTCGCCTCATTTAGGAAGGCGCTCGCCCTGCCAGCACCATGAGAACTCACTCCTGCCACGTCTCTTTCAGGCTGGCTTAGAGCGCTTCCATTTTAAACTCATTTACAGCCACAAACAACAAAAAAAAGAGAGTTCAGAACTTTAATAGGGTTTTTTTTTAAAGTAATTTAAAGGTAATTCAGTCCAGATTTTGACATGGGTCTTTGAAATAACAGTTGCTGCTGCTACTGAACTGTGAATGCTATTGAGGTAGTGTGCACAGAAGGGCTGTTCGCGTTCTTTAGCTCTGTGGATTTTAGAAGAGTTACACCTGTTCCAGTAAATTTGGCAACATGCAAAAATAATTTTTAAAAAACATAAGTTAACTTGGCAACAATCATGCCTCTAGTGCCTCTGTCTTGCTTTATAATACAGAGAGTTCAACAACAGCTGAAGCCTGAAAGTTTTTTGGCTTTTGATAGCTTTGCCACATTTCAGACAAACTGACAAACTCTGAACTGCAGTTTCACCGTTCTTCCATCGTTAACCGACACACAAGTTCACTAATTAGTACGATATTGGTGAAGATGCTGCAGACGGCATAGCAGTTGTTAGCCAAGTGGCGTGATAGCCCGTTCACAAAGGGTTTCACAGCACAACCAACAGTTGTCCCTCACTATAATGATCCCTCAATCTCTTCAACATTTTGAACAATAAGCAGCAGCGATAAAATACACTAACAATAGTTTTAAATGACTGTAATAGGCCTTCTGTGATCTCTAAATGCAACCATATATTTAAAAAAAAAAATGTTTGCGTGCTATTTCTTGGTTGGCTGTAATTAGCAGAACCGCAGATCAGAACTCCAGCGCTAAGCTAAGTGCTAGCTCGCAGTCAAACTGCGCCGCAGTTTGCAGAACCGGTAGATGCCCCCGCGTGAGGAAGAACGGAAGCAACGCGTACGGCGCGCGTTCGCCATTTAACGACGACGCAGTGGAGAGAGGGAGGGAGGGAGGGAGGGAGGGAGACGAGAAAAGAGGGACAGAGAGAAAGAGAGGCGCAGAAGAAAGGAACAGAGAAAAAGGGGGGAGAGAAGGAGAAAGAAAACGCTGGAAAAGCGCGCGCTACGCAAAACCCGGCCCCGGCCTGAAGCACACGTCAGACATCGCACTTCACTTCTGCTTTATATAACCCCACGAGCCTGATCCAGGATGCTAATTGCATGTTTCATTTTTTTTTTTCCCCCCCTCCCTTCTCACTTGGCACCAAAACTTCAACACGGCTCTACTGTACCATATTGGAACTGACGCTGACATGCTAATTGTTATTCAGTAGTATCAGCAAGCACACGCTACAGCAAAAAAAAAAGAAGCAAGAATGTGCATGGTAGGCACACATCACAATAAAGCCACACGTATTTCCTGGTCTTCCTTCATTTTATGGTTTCATGGGGACATGTTCATATGGGGACTTGTGTAACCCTGTCTTCTCCCGATACCCCGCAATGCTTCAACATCTGAAAATAAACCTTGGATCCGAAGTCTAATTTAAGATTTATTCAGGCACTTGACTGCCTTTTTTTAGAGCTTGGGGAATCAATTAATCAATAGCACACAGACCGAGGTCGGAAAAAAATATGCCAGTTTAACTTTGTCTCTTCAAAAAGGGCACCTGCATATTGTTGATCCACCTTGATCGTCAACAAACAAATCTGGGTAAATCTCAGAATTTGAAAAAAACCGAAGAAAAAAAAAATCAATAGGTTGCTCAGAGACAGTTAAGCACGCCACAGTACATTTAACCCAAGACTGACATCAATTGACAGAAAGCTTACATTTTTGTTTATGTAATGTGAATATTATATTGTATAATAACTCACGTCTGTCCTGTATCTGTCCAGTTATTACAATACGGTTCAAGATGAATCCATTTTTAAAAAGATGTGCTGAGTGGAGGACCCGTTTGGTGTATATTTAAAACGGACACTTCTGTAGCTCTTGTTTGTAGTAGTAGGGGCACTTATAGCACAAGCTGGCGACAGACATAACAATTGTTGCATGAAACCAGCTTCAAAATGAGGATTACCTTTTAACTATAGTCCTTTTGCTCCCGCCTTTTGTTCTAATCCATCAAAACAGAACTTAACCTGCAACCTTACACTTTAGCACTGGCTGCGTCAAAAAAAAAAAAAAAAAAAACAGGGCAGCTGTTCCTATGACAACGTTGCCGCATTGAGCCCTTGTTTAAGAAGATCCGTGGTTTATTTTGCCGAGTTTAAACAAGCATTACATGAAAGGTGAGACAGGTGGAGGTCTCGGGGGGTACAGGCGGAAGCTTCCCCAGGGGTTACCCTGGAGAGCAGAGCTTCGTCACATCAATCCCCCAGCGCAGCCAATCAGGAGAAGGCTGGCGTACGGTGTGGGAGTGGCCTGGGGTGTCATTTCACCTGTTAGGGAGCACGTCCTCTGCTTCACTCAAGGAAACGCAGCTCTCTATGCACGCAGAAGGTGTACCCCTTTTTAAAAAAAAATAAAATAGATCTGTTCTGCAGAAAATTTTTTTATTTATACCCAGGAACCTTTAAATCTTCTGTATTTATTCCCTGTACAGTGAGTTCAGTTCGCCAGTACAAGTTCAAACTAGTTTTTTTTTCTCCTCCTTGTGGTGAGCCCTCAGAAATCATTGAAGGCAGAGCAGAATTCATAACCACACAAAATAAATAAAGAAAATAAAAAAACTGGTTATGCTGTGCAACAAAACATCATTATGATTTCACATTTATTTTAAATCCAAAGCATAAAATAATAAGAATGATAACATAAAGTAGAAGAAACTGCATTAAACGATGGCAGAATAAAAAAATAAAAACAATATACTGCCATTCTAAAACATAAAATGCTCACTGGCCACAGGAGGGAATTTTTTAAAAAAAAAACAGGAGCTCTGAAACTGAGCTGTAAATTGTTAAATATCTTGTCCAGGTGTGAAAGAATTTATTTTTTCTGTTTTGTCTATAATTACCATTGCCATTCCAGTGTGATTTTATAATTCCAAGATCCTGACACTTCACAAAGACGCTATAATTGCACTACGCAGGGCCTTTCACTCACTTCAAAGACGTATTAATGAAAGTTTCTCGGGATCTGCCCTGAAATACATTTTCTGCTTTCTCATGAAGCCCACCTCGTGAGGCTATGTGGAATTTTTCGTGAAAACATGAAAAATAGCCACTCTAAAGTGGCGACTTGCTGTTTTTCTCCCCTCTTATCCCTCGCCTTTCCAAAGGAGCCCCCCGAATAGACCCATGATTTGGTGCTAAATACACACAGGACCCGAGAGAATTTTAGAAACTGTAAACGCGTCGAAGGCCGTACCTCCAAGCTGAGCAGCAGATTTTCAACCGTATTCAACCTTTTATTATCTAGGGTCAAGTTCCTTCGGTTCCTGACCCAAAACTGAGCTTTCTCAGGCACACTTTAAAACTCACTGAAGCTAACAGCATGAGTCAGCGGGATGCTAACGGTTCTAGTAGCTGAGTAAAAAGTGAGTGTTTGGGGTTCTAGCAGATGAAGAAAAAGAGGGTTGTGGATCTAGCAGATGAATCAGAGGAGTGTTAAGGTTCTGACAAATCAAGGAGAGGAGGGTTATGGTTCTAGTAATTGAATCAGAAAAATGTTAGAATTCTAGCAGATGAAGAAGAGGAGGGTTATGGTTCTAGCAGATGAATACGAGGAATGTTAGGGTTCTAGCAGATGAAGTAGAGGAGGTTTATGGGGCTAGTGTCCAAACGAGGGGAGAGCACCCAAGCTGACAAGTCCCTAAGTCACTAAAATCCAGAACTTAACGCAAGAACACGGCTTCCTTCCCCGAGACGCTGGCTCAAATACCTCCGGTCACTTCCACAGCTTCACCACAATACGAGGTCCTTCATTAATCTGCATTTGGCACATGCGGTATGGGTTCTTTTGTCGGCTATCTCCCGAATGGAAGGAACAGAAGCAGTGCAGTGCAGTGTTGGCAGCCTTCAGGTCGGCTCCCTATGTAAATTGATTGGACGCAATTTGGAGCCCAAACGGCACCCTTGACAGACATTGAAATGATTGCAACCGTTAAGCTTTATGTGCTATAGCTGACTCCTACATAACACTGAACCAGAGGCTCCGGGAGCGTTTCCCAAGCAGGAGACCTGCCGGCGTGCGCGCAAATGTACGTTTGCGTGTGCGTGCGTGTGGGCGCGCGTGCGAGAATGTGCGCACGAGTGTGTGCGTGCGTGTACATGTGTCTGTGCGTGCGTGTGTGTGTGTGTGTATGTGCGCGTGTGCGAGTATGTGCGTGCAAGTGTGTGCGTGCGTGTACATGTGTCTGTGCGTGTGTGTGTGTGTGTGTGTGTGTGTGTGCATCCGCACCCATGTGTTTGTGTGAGTCTGTGCGAGTGTGTGTGTGTGTGCCCCTGAATAGACCCATGATTTTTCGCTAAATACACACCTGGGTGTGTCTGTATGTTTGCGTGCATATGTGTATGTGCGTTTGTGCATGTGCGCGCATGTGTGTTTGTGTGTGTTTGTGTGAAACAAGGGCCCATCATGTCTGAAAGGAAAATCCAGAAAGCGCGAACATTCTGTCAACAGAATTTCCCATGACACCTTCAAATTAGAAACAGCAGCTGAAGAGGGCTCTTTGGTCATTTTATTTTAAGTTAAAGTAACACACTGTATGAGCGAGTCGTAAAGGCTTTGCAAGCAGCTACAAAACAAACCCTATGCGTGCACACACAGACAGACACACACACACACACACACACACACAGGGATAAAAAAAGATGTTTACGGAGGATGCGAGCTCCCTATAGAACAGTCAAAGCTTGAGGCTTAACGATTCACTCACAAACTTTCATCTTCATTCACTGCTAACTGTGAGAATGAAGGAAAAGTTTCCGTCTGTGTGTTCTGATCTGAGTCCAAGTGCATATTTGTCCCATTGTTTCACCAACTTTTAAATTAGTACGGACTTTAGCAGGGTGCATCAGCAGAGTTCTCAGAGAATTAGACGGATTCTTAGCCTAAGCTGCAGATATTCGCACAATTAAAACATCTAATTTCCCCCCTTTTCTCTTTTTCCGGAAAGATTGCTTTCATTTTGTGTTTTTTTCATTTTTATTTTTTTCAAATAATGCAAAGCAATGTATAAATATCCAGAAATGAAAGAGAATATAATGAAATTAAAGAAACAAAGAGAGAGAGAGAGAGAGAGAGAAATGAGAGGACGGGTAGAAAAACACTGGGAAATGGCATCATCTCTAAACTTAATGAAACAGCATCCTTTAATTTTTTTTCAGTAATTATAATAAAGATGGAAAAACATAATAAACGTCTCCCAGCCCCCACCTGCTAACAGTAATTATAATAGACTCAACAATAAATGGTAAAGCAGCGCAGAGCAGCATCTTGGGGATTCTCAGGGGTCTGTGGATTAGCTTGAAAAGCCTGAATGATTAAAATACACTAATTAAAATTTTGTGTTCCTTGGTAACTCGTCTTCCAGGGCCCTTGTGCTGGTAAAATGGGAATAAACGCGACAAACACAAATGCAGAATTTAGACTTGGATAAATAAACAAGGGCGAATAAACCTTTTACCCCCTTTCTTTTTAAAGAAGGGGGTATGGAATTCATGAAAACAACTCTGAAGTTTATTTTCCACCCCACCCCCACCCCCACCCCCCTCTCAATTAGACTTTCCTTGAATTCTTGCCTTTATTAGACTGTTTCTGGATAGCCGGTGAGTCCAGACGCGCTAACACCCAGGACGAGGGGCCCGCCAGTCTACAGGCACGTCCAACTGTCGAATTCAACACACCGAGCACAGCGCAGGAGGGTCTTCTGAGCCCGTCGGCGGACAAGCGTAACGTGCGAAAGCCATTCTCGACAAATCTCCGAGTCAGAATTACTGGAGTACTCGGCGTGTACAGAAAGCAGGCCGCTGATGTGGGACAAAGCCGCTTCACCACTTCACGCCGTCGTGTTTGAGCTGTAGGAACCGTGTTCTGTGGTGCCGTTTCAGACAACTGTGGAGAAAGACCAATTATTAAGGGAGCGCTTACCCAAATTATTCACTTTTTAATGTTGAAACTACAGTCTCCCGTGATTCATTTTCTTGCTTGCGTACCCACAGCAACGTAAAAGGACCCCATATATTGTAAAGTCTGGCAAATTGACATGGTGGGGAAAAAAACGATGGATCAATCTATCCGTGTTGTTATTGTAAAGTAAACAGCCTGTTGTATCCATGACAACCACATGTACACGTGTAGCTTAATGCGTCCGTGATAACCGTCCATGTACATGCCAAAGGACTCCACACTGTACTCACGCCCGATGCAGCCATTTTCCCTTCTGGTATACTGCTTTTAAAAAAAAATAATACAAATCAGCACGTGCTCCATCACGTCTAGATGCTGAATGTTATATTTATAATCAAGTGTGAAAACCCTAAAGAGAAAAGCAGATAGCGCTGCACAGTGCATGCACACACATTACACCTTATGAAGCTGTTACACCAACAGAGGAATTTCATGGGTCAGTAAAGCTGGCTGGAAACCAACCTACAATGTTTTTCAGACTGAGGACTGAAGTAGGGAATTGTAGATGGCAATACATACTAGTATGTATTCTAGCACGTAGTGCCAGCAAATGCACATACTGTACAGTGAGCTCCATAATGTTTGGGACAAAGATATTTTTTTTTCTTGATTTGGCTTTGTACTCCACAATTTTACATTTGCAATTAAACAATTCACATGTGGTTGAGGTGCAGATTCCACAACTACAGAGGCTACACTGCAAGCTGAAAAAAACAGGATGGCTTGGCTCACCCGTCTTCATTGATGATGTAACTGCAGATAGCAGCAGCAAAATCAACTCTGAAGTGCACAGAAGCATCTTATCAGCTCATGTTCACCCAAATGCCTCCAAACTCATTGGACAGTGCTTCATCCTACAGCAGGACAATGACCCCAAAAAAACTGCTAAGGGAACAAAGCAATTTTTCAAAACCAAAAACTCATGACTGGCCAAGGCCTTCACCTGATCTGAATCCAACTGAAAATGTGTTTCATACACTGAAGAGAAAACTAGCCTCCGAAAAAAGCAGGAACTGAAGACTGGCTGCAGTACAGGCCTGGCAGAGCATCACCAGAGAAGATACTCAGCACCTGGAGATGTCTATGGGTCACAGGCTTCAAACAGTCATTTCATCCATAGGATATGTGACAAAGTGTATATGACAGCTTTTATTTACATAACATCAATACGTCCCAAACACTTTATAGTGCCCTGAAATGGGGTCTATGTACAGTATAAAAAGTGCTGCAATTTCTACATGGTGAAACAAAAGTTTATAAAAATACCCTTTTAAAAAGCTGCACTTCAACCACATGTTAATTGTTCGATTACAGATCTAAAATAGTAAAATACAGAGCCGGATCAAAACGAAATAAGTATTTGTCTCAAATATTATGGAGCTTACTTTATATGTTTGTGTAAAATGCAATTATGCACATCCAGAGTATGAACCCCTTGAAACTAACCATGCCATGCTTTTAATGCTCCACTGTATAAGGGCAATCATATCTTTTGCAAAAGTATTCGGATCTACATCCATAATCACACTTTACCCTCAATATCAGCAGTCATTCCTTTCCCTTTTGTGGTTATACAGTCAACGCGGAATACTTTGAGAGGTCCGCTAAACCTACTGCGTCTTGAACTCTCTCTCACCCCAAGCTCCCCCACCCACCCCCCCCAACCCCCCCCCCCCCCCCCCCCCCCCCCCCCATCATTAGAAATCCCGAACACAATACGGGACACGAGCGTGAGACAGCCGAAAAAAAAGACAAGAACCGCGCTCCACGTATAAAAGGGACGCACACAGGAGGAGGAGGAAGAAGAAGAAAAAGAATAATATTCAGCGGCGAAAATAATAATAATAATAATAATAAGAGTGAGGTGATCAAAGAGCAGGGGAAGCTGGCGGAGGAAGCCCCGGCCGCTTGATCTAAACGAGAGCAGATCCCGCGTTCTTCCACTCCTCCGGCTCCCACTCCACCCCAAAATGGAAAAAATAATGTCAGAAACACGACGTTTCGGAAACGTCCGGTGTGCCACAACGGTGGGCGAAATAAGCTTTGCTTTTAAGGAGCGTGTTTTATTTATTAATTTATTTTTTTTTGGGGGGGGGGGGGTGTTTTGTGTGCGCGGCCTACCCAGAGTCCCTCTCCTGAGATGTGGTGCCGCCCCCCCCCCCCCCCCAACCAACCTCACCCCCCCCCAAACCCAAGCCCCATACATTACCCTGTCTTTGTAAATGATGTTAATCTGTTGTTTTCTGTCAGCAGGGACAATGAAGCGAGATAAAACAGAAATCTTTCAGAGGAATCTCTCTCTCTCTCTCTCTCTCCCTCCCTCTCTCCCTCTCTCTTTCTCTTTGAAACATGGATATGGCAAATCAATCCCTGGGTAACATCGCCTGAAAATCAAACAGCGCCACAAAAATCAAAGTATTGACCACATGGCGAGTATGTACCGACAACTGTGCACGAAACCTCCACAGGCCAGAGAGTATCAGAAAGACTTTAAAACAGTTTTTTATTAATGGGTAAAAAAAAAAACTGGAAAATTGAATTCGTTTCTAATAGTAATGTGCTGTTTGGCTTTCGAGTAACTGTTTTTAATGGAAAGCCAGCGATGGCTAATGCAAGCTAATTACAGGTACAGTAAGGGATGGGGATCAGATTTGCGCTGGTCATGGCGGCTTGGCCTCTGCTGGTGGGGAAGCCAAACTGCAGCTGCGTTTCAGAACGGCCCGTAATCCCTACCGGTATTACTGAAGAGGCTAAAAAGATTCAAAAAGCCTGCTTACAAATTTAATTACCTTTTCAGTTAACCACAGCTTAGCAGCCAATGACCTGATATTTCCACTGAAGACCAGGGAGCGAAGGGGGGGATGAATTCGAGACTGGAGAGAGGGGAGAGGGGAGAGGGGAGGAGTAGGAGTGGGACCGAGGAGATTGGCACCGGGGTGGTCACGCAAGGCCTCACAGGAGGAAGGGCGCGGGCGCGGGGACGGGCACGTCGTCTGGGACCGGCAAAGCCGCCGCCGCCGCCGCCGTCACCACGCATGCGCGGCCACACTGGTGCCTTTCCCGCTAAGTGCCGGTCCGCGCGCGAATTAGCCGCTGTCGATTATAACGCCGGAGTCGTAACAGCCGCCGTCTGAGGGGGAACAAAAGAACCGAATGTGCGCCGCGAGTGCGATGGCGGTGTGATGTGCGTGTCCGTACGGGCACGGCTAAAAATTTTTGCGCGGCAAGCACACGTGGCGTAAATAGACTCCCCCCCTCTGTCCTTGCTGAAGGGATACCCTTGAAGAGCGGTGCGGATATAATGGGCGGGCATTGTCAGTAATCAATCCATTTACTTTGCACCTTTCATCTGTGAGTGTGTATTTCTGAGTGTGTGTGCGTGTGTGTGTGTGTGTGTGTGTGTGCGTGTGCGTACGTGTGTGTGTGTGTGGGTGGCGGGGGGTCTGGGGTGGGGTGAGTGGTGTGTGTGTGGAGTGTGTGTGAGTGTGTGTGCATGTGCGTGTGAGTGGTGTGTGTATGTTTGTGTGGGGGAGGGAGGGGGGTATGAGTGGTGCGTGTGTGTGGAGTCTGTGTGTGCGTCTGAGTGGTGTGTGTATGTTTGTGTGTGTGTGTGTGTACGGAGTGTGCGTGAGTGGTGTGTGTATGTTTGTGTGGGGGGTTGTGAATGGTGTGCGTGTGTGTGTGTGTGCGCGAGCATGCATTTGCTGTGTTTGAATGTGTTGCTCTCTGGGTCCGCAATTATTTTGCAGAAGTGCCCATCTGCGTGTGCTCTTTGTTAACAAAAAAAAAAGTGAACATGACTTCTGATATAAAAACTTCTGCCTCATTGCAATTACACAAAAGAAAATGAACAGTTTCGGGTTGCCCCGGTAACCTAATTGCATCAGTACATTGCACACAGGAGCCAAAGTAACTGAATTTTGATGAAAAGGCGGCGATAATTTACGGCATTGCGAAATTAGTTGCCGTGGCGACGCGTTAATTACATCTCAAATTAACAATGCAAGTGTAGTGAAATTAAATATAAATCATATTTTCTGCATAAATTATAGGGGTTGATTAGTGCGGGCGCCAGGAGAAAGAGGTTAAGATTCCAAGGGCCTGTCACCCCCCCCCCCCCCAATCCCCTACCCCCCCCCCCCCTCGCCCCACTCCCCCCCCCCACCCACCACCACCCACTGCATTTTTCACTCTCATCCCGATTCTTTAAAAAGAGTCTCTTAGTTCCTTGGGAGAAATTAGACAGTTCAGCCATAAAGAGAGCAGTGTTTGCTCTGGTGGCTGCCGGCTCGGTTGTGTGGTACGGGGTAAAACACGGTGGGATCAAATAAAGGACAGAAGTCGCGAACACCTCCGCGTGCTTTATTTGTGTCTGTCGTGCTCGCGAACGTGTATGTTCTCTAAAAACTTGAGCAAAGTGGCACAGGCCTTGTCCATTGTTTTACAGACATTTACTGTACACACACCTTCTCCTAGAAGATTTTCCAAAAACCATGACGGGCAAGGGCTTTTCCCTGTCCTGATTAATGTTGCCAGTGCTCTAAGAAAGCACCCTCCTCCAGATCCTCTGCTGCAGACAGCAGCTTCGGTACATGCAACTCAGCAAAGATGCTATTAAAGTAAATCATTAAGCAGGAGGACATTAAGAGTTAGTGTGTTATCACCGGGCAAAAATAGCAAACCTTCAACTTTTCTTCCCTTTGTGTCCTTACTGTACTTTCTCTAAGGTTGTTTCATAGAGAGATTACAAAGCCACTAGTCATTTTCAGCCTCAAAAATAATAAAAAGGCATTTTCTCATTCAGGAACCCTGAACAGAGAGGGAAGCTTAAAAGACAACTTAAACAATAGATTCCATGGCTTTCTTTTTTGAGAGCGAGAGAGAGAGAGAGAGAGAGAGAGAGAGAGAGAGAGAGAAAGAGGGCTTGCAAAGCTGATTACATTACGGGGAACGAACACACTTAATGCCCCACTGTGGCGTATTTATAGAAAACAAGCATTTGCTGTCGAAAAACAGAGAGGGGTAAAAGAAAGCATCTCATTCACGTCATGGCACCTGTCTCTCCAAAATGGTGATCTTTCCTGAACGACCCCAGAAATCTTCAGCCGAGCACTATGTATGTATGCACAGTTCCAGTGCCTGTGACCAGCTGACTGTGGCGAGGTGACACGCCTTATTCAAAGTCTTCCCCATTTGCACTGAAATATAGAACGCCCAACCACAGCCATACTGTAGGTCTGTCTCACCATTGCAAAATCATACAATATGGGAGTGTCGCACACTAACACGTGCTAAAAACTACTGGACAGCAGAGTCAACTGCCCCACTGACCAGATCTGTCATACCTCAACCAGTGGGAATGCCAGTCATGGACAGCACTGGCCCAATCAGGTTTCAATCTGAACTACAGGACTCACGGTAAAAATGCTTCAAACAGGTACGACAACTTGCGAGCCCGTGATCTTCCGATTTTTCCTTTTTACAGTCATCCAAGTCTTAACCATAATGATGAAGGGACACTAGACATTGCAACATACTCTCAGTGGCCACTTTATTAGGTACACCTATCTAGTGGCAGGTATTAGTTTCCTAGTTTGCCTCCAGAACAGCCTGAAATCTTTGCGAGATGGATTCAACAAGCTGCCAGAAATAGTCCTTAGGAATTATGGTCTATGCTAACTCGATAGCATATGCTAACTTCCGGCAGATTTTTCGGCTGCACAGTCAAGCCGCGAACCTCCTGTTCCACGCTCTATTGGACTGGGGCCTGAGCAGGCCATTGGAGAAAACTGAAGTCACTGGCATGTGTGTGGAACCCGTTTGCTGTGCTTGTTTGTGCCAAATGGATACTTATCCTGCTGGAAGCTTATCCTGCTGGAAGTATCCATTTGAAAAAGGGTAGACTGTTGCCCTGAAGGGTTGTACATGGTCAGCGGCAATGCTTAGGAACGTGGGCAGCGACTATCTGGCATGGTCTTCTGTTGCTTTAGCTCAACCACTTCAAGACTTGATGCGTTGTGTGCTCAGAGATGCACTGTTGCACACTGCCGCCGCCGTAAACAGCTGTTATTTGAGGATTTGTGTCCCTTCTGTTAAGCCTTGGACGAGGCCGCCCGTTCTCTCCCGACCCCTCTTATTAACAAGGTGTTTTTGCCCACAGAACTGCCACTCACTGGATTGTTTTGCTGTTTTATCGCGCAATTCTCCGCGCGCCCTGGAGACCGCGGCGCGTGTGTGTGCAAAATCCCGGGAGGGCGGCTGTTTCCTGAGACGCCGGAACGACCGCGTCTGGCACCAGCAATCTCGCCGCAGTCAAAGTCGCCCGCGTCACGCGTCCTGCCAATTCTAACGCTCGGTCAAACGGCAACTTAATGTCTGCGTGCTTTGTGTTTCAGTCGTAGCCACACATGATTCTACGTTTTTTTTGAGGAGCAGACCACTAGTGTTAACGAGCACACCTAATAAAGTGGCCACTGAGTGTACACTGCGTACACAGTGAAACCGTGTTTATATAACAGGCTCTTTGGATGCCTCTTTTAACAGCGACGTAAAATACAACCACACAATACCAGATGTGGCAAAAGGAAAAGAAAAAAAACAGAACAGAAAATATATTCACAAATGCTGCTGCAAACTCTTTTATTCAACATAGTACTGTATAAACATGTGCCTAAAAGCGTTTCTGACTGTTAAGTGATACCTGTGCTCAAGTGACCCCACCCTACACGCATTTGCAACCGGTGTGAAACTTTAGATTGAAGCAGCGAAGGCGGCAGCTGACTTACACACACCGAGCACCAATCAATGCCGGCCGCACCGTGAGGCCGGATCGCTTGACAAAGTTAGTCACCTTTAACGTCCTTGTTAAACAATTAAAGGTGGACAGTTGTTTTCGAAGTGGATGTGCCGTGCCGCTGGTCAATGAGACGTGCTGCGTAAGTGCTGACGCCCGGGAGAAAACCCGCCGAAATGACCTAAGCATTAAAACAGCTCGGAAAATGACTGCAGGACATTTCAAAAATGGCACGGAAGCCTGCGTAATCCTCAGCACTAATATGTGATCTATTTGGGCCCGGTGGATGGCTACATACATTAATACAAATTAATGTATTTATATCAGTGTAGTGTATTTTTATTTAATTTACAATACATTTAAATATCCCACTACATTATGCAGAATATATATATATATATATATATATATATATATATAAATTAAAAATACAACAATATTAACTATAAAAAAATACAATGCGACCACCAGCAAGCTAGTTTTATTAACAAGCAGGCCAGCGAGATTAGCTATGTAAAATCATGCTAACTCCTATGCAGGTTTGTGGCTATTTACTGAAATGAGCAGAGGCAGTGAAATAAGTCACGCTAGCCAGTCAAATTTAGCTCTGGGTAGTTATAACCAAATACAGCCAGTTTCACTGCATCACACATCACTTGTTATTTATTCTTTTAGCCAAGTGGGCAATTAATACAAAGCTTCAGTTGCTGACATTTTAGTTCAGCCGATGGAACGAGGCAATGAAGATGTGGCAAATGTTTACTAATTTACCTGGGAAACAAGTGCAATGAAAACCTCATAAACACGGCATGCGCTGCTGTAAACTAACTAATCAGGCTCCATCAGTTTCAGCCATGGAAACCAAAATCTGCCCCTTGAATCCAAATCCAGCACTGGTTTTCTTTTCTCCCAGGTAATTAACCGAACAACTAGCGCTGCTGATTGGGCAGACATACAGTATCTTCACACCTGACCCCCCAGGGCAAAGGAAGGGTGGAAAACCAGCAGTTCTCGGGCCTGGAGGACCGTGATTTGAGTAACAACAGGGGGGTCCAAGCTCGTCCTTGAAACCAAAGTGAGGGGATATGATGATCCAGACTGAGAAGCCTGTCTGACCCGCCTTTATTTCACGGTGAAGAACACATTTATTTCTATTTTAAGCTCCTCCAGACTTCAGGGGAATGAAAACAGCTGTAGACGTCCAGGATCCAGTTAGCCTTGAATGCTTCCATGGTGTACACACACACAAACACTCTCTCCGCCAGGCAACGTTAGAAAACAACTGTACACGAGCTACCTCGAGTAAATCGGACAGGTTACTCCTGAAATGGTCCAGTAACTCAGTAATTGAGTGCCATTTATAAATTTGGCCAAGTATCACTTTTTATCCTCTGGGAAGCCCCCAAAATAAATATTGCCTGGACACTTTACCTCATGTTTATTTCTCATTTGCTTGTTTTGTTTGTAGCAAGCCAGTTAGTTAACATAGCTGCAGGGGAGCACTGATTACAGAAGTATGGTGGAAGTGGGCTGCTTGGTGGGGCTCATGGGTTGAGGCGCCATGCAGTGGTGCATGGATGAGCCCCACGGTCTCAGCTCACATTTGGATTGGGGCAGTGCGTACTGCTAGCTCCGTAGGGGGGAGGTCAGTGATTTGGCGATTGCGTCGCCCAGGATATGGGCAGGTTCAGTCAGTCCTACCCAATAATTAAAAAAAAAAAAAAGAAGTTGAAAAAAAATGCACAGTAACCATTGAAAATTTTTTTGGGACCACTGAAGTGTTTATTTAGCTACGTGCCCACAGCTAAGATTAAGCTTTTGTTGGGGGTGGGGGACGGCACGTGGAGGGGGGTGAGTGGGGGGGGGGTTGTGACCCACAGGGGACTGTATGATACACCTTTTCCCCCTTTCCTCCAGACAGACCCGACTCCGTGCTGCGAAAAAACCACGGATCGCCTGACCGCAGCGGCCGCGTTCGGGCCCCGTCCCGCAGCGCTGGGACTCCGGACGTTTCCTGTTACGCCCCACGGATCAGAGACGTACCTGCCCTATCGATTTTCAACCGCTTCCCCCCGCGGACGGGCGCAGCCATTTTTTTTTTGCACCTCCAGCAGGAATGGTGGACGGCCGCTAAGCACTTCTCTCTCTCTCTCTCTCTCTCTCTCTCTCTCTCTCTCTCTCTCCCCTCTCTCTCTCTCTCTCTCTCTCTCTCTCTCTCTCTCTCTCTCTCTCTCTCGTCGCCCTTGGATGGCGGGACACGGAACAGAGGCCGGACCTAAATCACCAAACCTGCTTTTTTTTTGGCGCCATCGCGAGCGGGTGCCCTCTGCACTTCTTCACTTCGCCTCCTCAGCGCGCAGTCGTGGGAAGAGCCGCTTAGATTTACCTAATCAAATTAAATATATAAAAATGCCACCAATCAAGTTAAAGTTTGGCAGGGAATGCCTATTTGACGCTTTTAAGGTTTTCCCACAGAAACATATAAAATAGCCACGTGACTTACAAACGTGAACTTCGCTCGGTCGCACAATAAAGCTCAGTGCTGGGTTATTCTGTGTTTCTTCTTCCTTCTCCATTCTCTTCTGCTTCTTATTTTGTCCCACTGAACACATCATCAAAAAAACTCCAGTCCCCCAAACATTGCTTCTCCCCATTGGTCTATATCATCAAGAACGCTCCAGTCCCCCAAACATTGCTTCTCCCCATTGGTCTATATCATCAAAAATGCTCCAGTCCCCCAAACATTGCTTCTCCCCATTGGTCTATATCTAGGGCCTGTTCTCTCCTCTCAAGACATTGGTCACTTTTACAGCCTCGTGTTAAACAATTATCCCATTACGGAACATAAATAAAAACTTAATTAATCATCTAATCACTCTCAATCAAGTGAAACTTCTAAGATTATGGATCGACAATGAAGGCGGAAAAGTGTGCCAAAACTCATAAACTCATTACTGTTCTTCTCATAAGTAGGGAAAATAACATGACAAGCTTAGACCGTAAAGAAAGCCATTGAATACACACTTGGAATACAACTGTTTCACTCCTTTGAGGAAATTTGTTTAGTAACTTAAAGAATCATACCATCTTTTTTTTTTTTTTGAAGCTATTTGGAGCTATAGTACGTGGTGAGTTTTTCAGCAAACGTTTTACTCATAGATGGTTTTGATTGCCAATGTGCAAAATCATGGAAATTCGCTTTTAAATAATGGTGACAGGACCATTTGCATTCGGAAGTCCTGCAGTCGTGAAAAAGTACGAGAACTACAATCCAGATTCAGCATTAATCATTGGGTTAGGACAACAGGTTGTTTTAAAAACACGGTTTGTTATATTCAATGTGACATTGTGCCAAGTAAATATTAATGCGTGGCCTCTGTCAAATTCTAAATGTTATGTCTGCTCACTAAGATTTCATTTCCCTTTTTATGACAGTCAAACCTTTATCAAGAGTCAAGTTACATGAATGAATATAAGAAAGCTTGAGTAGCATTACTTTGTATCAATTCTTGTTTTGTCTGCATGGAACATGTAGGTGATAGTTTAGATGTACATTTGTATGATTTTCATTTAAAAAAAAAGTTTTTAGGAATTGTCTTTTTTCAGACGTATGCAGAGTATGCTTTTTTTGTATGAGTAACATTTTTTGCATTTAAAATGTTTTTGTTCAAATTAAATAAGAAATTGTTACTACTTAATGACATTTGGTTCATACCATAACAACTGCAATGTGCAAACCAAGAAATTCAAGAGCTTACTTTCAATGGCATAAACATTTCATGCCTTCATGTAATATTCTATTTCATCAGATTCATAAATTTAGAATGGCTAAACAATGCTCAGCGACATGCCTTCTACTCTGACAAAGACTTTAACGGGTTTAAAAAAAGGTCCCTTTTATTATACACAATGCCATGTTTTCTGTTGGCAATCGACTTTTCTCCTTCTCCTTAGTCTCACAGTCTGGGGCGCTGTCTGTCATGCTAGCCAATATATACTATACTAAGGCAGTAATCTGGTTTTTAGGGCCACAAATCGACCCGCTTTACTAAAAACTGATGTCTTCTGAAGGAGGGGAGCCATCTTTAAATCCGAAATAAAATCACCTCGACCTCGAACCCCACATTTACTTAAAACAATGACATCCACATTATACAGTACTTAAAAATATGAAATACATATCTTTTGCACTGAATTGCTATCAATATTGTATGTAGCCACAACACAAGATACACCCTCTGGGTCCCCTGGGTGTCAACTTACTAATGTTATTATTCTCTGAACTTCAACCCATTTACACCATCAAGTTCATTTCATCTTTTTTTTATATAGCACACCACCACTTAGGAATATGAGAAGAAACATGGTTTATTTAGATAAGCATAAATACTCAAATATACCTTTCCTCATTTCATTAATCTTATTTTAACAAATCAATAGTGAAATCCATATTTAGTGGCTATGGTTGCTTTTCTTAACTGATATTGCAGGCCCAGTTTAATGACTGGTAATTCATAATGCTAGCCTGTCCCCTAATACTGGTAGCCACAACTTTTCTAAATACGGACCTTTCCCATAATGCTTTGCACATTGCATTGCTTTAGTTAATATAACCTGTCCACATCACAACAGTTCTACTTTAGGCATACTAGCCATCTGTGAATCATATGCTACAAATCGACCGTTTCTGGGTAAACACCATTACACATTTGAAACCATGTTTAAAAGTTGTCCTCTCTATGATTGAGAGGACAAGATATAGCCAAAATAATATGCATTTTCAAAACATAAAATTCTAGACAGCTGTGATCATCACTCTTTAACTGCCACTCTTTCAATCTCTCAGATTTTATGCTTCTCAACAAGAAGATGAAAAGTAATATAAAAATATAAAATCCCATAACTACCCCTTACTTGAGTTAACAATGCTCAGACCAACATCAAAATACTGTATGCCCACAAACATTTATTCTGGAACTGTGGAAATATTTGGATGTATTGTTCCATGCCTTTCTTACCTCCAATCAACAAAAATATTGGAAAAGCAAAAACTTACAGACACTTAACTATCTGGGTCTAATATATACCGTGCTGCATAAGAATTACCCAAATGTCAATTCATAAAAAAACACAAAAAATCACCATCAAAAATTTCACATTTATATAAAGGTACACTTTTATTTTCAGAGAATAAAAGTACAAGTAGGACAATAAATTTGACAACAAAAGAAATGAAGAAATTTGCACACACGCGCACACACAAACACACACACACAAGCACACACACACGTACACACATGCATGCACATGCACACACACATGCAAACACACACACACACATACACACACATGCGCACGCACACACACACACACACACACAAACACACACACATATGCACACGCACACACACACAGTCACACACACACACGCTCTGCCCCAACTGCCTCGGATGTACAGTGTGTGGTACGACTTACCTCAGAGCGTCGTGAACAAGCCTCAGGAGGGATGTCAAGGGGGAGGCGCGCGGGGGGGGCAGGGGGGGGGGGGGGGGGGGGGATGGAGGAGGCGGGGGGAGTGGGGGAAGTGGAGAGCAAACAGAAACAGCAACAGGAACCGACTTGAGCCATCTAAATTATTCATACGCCAGATGGATTCCTTTCCCTGCCTATTTTAAAAGAAAATAGACCCATTTCACTTACTGTTTCCATTCTTTTTTTCTCTGTTCAGCGGCCGTCGCGTCGTTCAAACGCCTAAATAAATGTTTACCGCACGTCGCACTTGAACCGTTACGATAAAAATCGGGGCTTAAAAAAAAGTGTCCTGTGGTAAATTCCACTATCTGATGCTTGTGTGAGTACTCATAACTACACACGACTATGGCCCTTTACCTCCTGCTCTGTCTGCACAGAGATACAGGCAGGGAGGAGGGGGGGGGGGGGGGGGGGGGGGGGGGGCTTTGACCTTGTGTGAAGGATATAAAAAATCCCACTGCCCCGAGGGACTCTAACTATCTTGCATATTGCTGTTAAAATGTCTGCAAAATTTAATACACTCTGCGTGCCGTCTAATCAATGCTCGAATACCGTTTTTTCAACGCCAGCTGCGTTTTTCTAAATCTTTCATTTTGCCCTTTTTCTCTTAGTATCACTAAATAATGTAGCAGCGTATAAATTATGTTCCCGGGTGTTCAGCAGAACCACAGAACAAGCGGGAAAGTGACATTTTGTTTGTTTTTTTATATTTTTTTATTTATTTTCTCGGTGTTTGATCTACTCGTTGTTTCGAAAAGCTAGCTCCTGAGCGGTAGCCTGTCAGTAGTACTCTGCGCAGTGCTGGTTAGTTAATGAAGGCAACAGCTGGAGAGCAGTAAACTTCACCTACAGCTTCTCTGCGCTGTTTTAGTGCGCCCTAACTTTCCAATGCTGTAAACAGTTTTATTCCAAACTTTGCACCTCTATCATCGACCACAATTAATAACAACTGTACTGTTACTAATATTAATAATTATGAGGATAATTATTTACTTTATTCACAAGTTTATTTTTTTACAGGGACAAAGAACATTAAAGCAATATTAATATATATGTGCCTGCAACAGCCAGCTGGCTTGTTTTCAACTGCAGTCTCTGGGCAAGATGGAAAAAGCCATTAAAACAGGTTATGATAATGATGATGATGATGATGATGATGATAATGATCATCATCAATGATAATAATAATAATTATTATTATTATTTTGCTCCAAAATTTTTGCTCGGCCTCCCTTACAGCAATAATAGCCATATATTCATATATTATGAGAATATTATTATGATTATTATTATTAGTAGTAGTAGTAGTAGTAGTAGCAGTAGTATATTATTTTTTTATTTTTTTATTATTATTATTATTATTATTCATAAACAAAAGATAGCTATAAAACCACAGTTTGAAATTCAAAGAAGCTGTGACTTTAAGAAAAATAAAGAAATATACACTTAAAGTCTGCAAACTTTAAAAGAAAAGTGACATTTTCCTCACCAGTTTTAACTTGACAGACTGCGTTCCTCGTGTGTTATTTGATGAACTTATATGGTAACAGCAGGACAAGTGGTGTCATATGTTCACTTCATACATTCGATAATAAGCTCTTTCTCAGAAACTATTATTTTTTTCATTATCTGTACAGTATAATCTCAGGTTCTAGATGATGTCATTCAGACTGTCCCCCCACCCCCCACCCTCTGCTGTGTCACCCTGACCAGCTCGGGTGGTGTTTATAGTACATGGTGTACCCGTATATGAATGGTGCGTTTAACACTTAAGCTTCTCTCTTTCATTGCTACCTGCTTAAAAAAAGAACAAAAATAAAAAATGGACAAGTTTCTCCCAAATGATAAACCAAAACAAGAAGAACAGTACAACATCTTCTGCAAACAGATCACACAGCAGGCCTAATGCTGCTCACTATGTACTATGTGTACGTGCGTGGTGGAAGTAGTCTCTGATGACCGTAAAACATACTGTAGACATACATCAAGACTGGAACATGCCAGAGTGACTCAGACTGACACGTTTAAATAGGGAAGTAAAAGCAAAGCTGTAAGGATTTTAAAAGAAACTGCAGTGAAGCACAAGGACTACAGTACAGTACTGTATTTGACGAGACCCTGTAGGCTTTCAAATGGAGGTACCTCATTCCAGGCAAAAGACAGAAGATTTTAACTACATTCTACAACTAAGTATCCAGTACTTATATGAAGATGTGCATACAGCACCTATCTTAACCCTCTGAACATAAATATGGTAATGGATAATGTAATGATGGGGATGGTTATGAAGATGGTGAGGAAGATGATGAAAATTAAATGTTATTAGCTTGTAATGTGGATAAAGAAAGTGATGAAGGAGCCTGAGAAAATGGGAAGCATGATTAGGAAACGGTGATAATGAAGATGAAGATGATGAAGGTGATGCTCTGTCAGGTGTACCCTGGTGCTGTATGCTGTATAGAGACACTAGGACAGAGAGACACTAGGCTGATATGGGTTGAGTTGTTAAACCAACACTGTCATTTCCTCTGAGCCACAGGGATTCAGCACACAAATCAAAGCATTTCATGCCTTCGTATTTCAAAACTAAAATATGTTTGCCTCAAAATGAACGACAATTTGATCTTTTTATAAATTAGTCCAAACGAGGTTTAAACTGTTTCAGTTAAGGGCCGTTAATATACTTTTAATCTGAAAAGATCAGAAGTTTTTTTTTGTTTTTTTTTTTTTTTCCTTTTCCATCAGAAGGGCCTTTGAGCTCCTTTTTGCTCGTCTCTCATCTCCCCCCCCCCCCCCCCCCCCCCCCCCCCCCCCCCCAGATCCCATGTCTTTCTGTGTTTTCCAAGTCACAGAGGAGAAGCACT
This sequence comes from Anguilla japonica, assembly GCA_025169545.1. Taxonomy (NCBI): domain Eukaryota; kingdom Metazoa; phylum Chordata; class Actinopteri; order Anguilliformes; family Anguillidae; genus Anguilla; species Anguilla japonica. Next base: position 7,930,710 of record CM045893.1, on the reverse strand, counting down.
GGGGTCTCTGTCAGATCCCCCGAAACTTTAGCAACAGAGGGCGAAAACTCAACAAAATGCATAATTGAAGGCAGCCTCGCTGCAATTGGGGTGAACCAACGCTCTCATTTCAAGCAAAGACAGCGGGGAAAGAAGAAAAAAACACTACACGTCGGTTGTAAATTCGCATTTCAAATTGTTTCCTCGTGGCACAACCCAGTTCCCTCATTTCGTTTTAATTAAAAATTCCAAACTCATTTTTTTATGCTCTGATCTTTGTCAGAAATTAGCTATTTCAATTTACAAGGTGGTTTGAAATACCACCGTATAAAAAAAGGTGACAAGTTAATATTTCAATTGAAATGATAAGCTATCTCAGATTTGTTTTATATGACAATTTGAAAATGGCTACATGGACAAGAATACAGGTCTGCTGAGCTGTAATGTTTGGCCAAATCTTCATACAGGAATTTATTTTTGCAATACTTTGGAGAACGTAATACTAGCCACATTTGCCTCATGTTAACGTTATAATTCCAAAACTCGCCAAAAGGCAATTACTGTACCATTCCATACACTCCCATGAGAAAAATGTCACCACAAATCCTTTCATAAGACAGTCATGCACACATATCTTTAAATACTTCATCAATGTGTATTTTTTTTCTTAAAAATGTGTAATAAAATTTAAACACAGTGTGGGGGATGTTAACACTTTAAGAAGTATCTGCAATGGTTTTAGGAGCAACAGAGTTTAAAAAAAAAAAAACTACATCATTTTCAGCAGGTAATATCTTTTGAGGTTATAAATATTATTCTCCTGTTGGACACAGTGTTGAAATCACCCTGTATTTCCACATACAAATGTAGTAATATTTCCTTGTTTTAGTTACACCAGCCAAGCTGGTTTTAAGCTACATCTGATGGGGGTGCATTTCTTAACCCTTTAAAGAGTCCGTTTTTCAAAATGTTTTTATTTTACTTTTTTTATTTTTTATTCTAAGTCAGTGTTCTAGAACTCCGTTGCTTTCAGATACCAGTACTGATTGTGACATCAGCATTAGAATGCTCAGTTAAGAACATTCTAATCCCATTTTTGTGATCTTGCACCCTCGAAGGGTTAAATACTTGGTAATGTTTTTAATGCTCACGTACGGTAGCGCAATCTTTCGCTGTCTGGAGGAGACTGCTGGCCTGGGTCAGACACAGTCTTTATACTCTCGCTGCAATAACCGCCCCCCCCCCCCCACAACCCCCATCCAAGGTCCAGTCAAATGCAGTTCCCTCCTCGCCCATCTCTGGGGGATAGGTATGACCTCAGTCTCTTAAGGAGATTCTCCTCCTATGTATCGCTCCACATATAAATGAAGATGATGACTTTTAAAAGGATGGGGATTCATTAGTACAATAAGTAGCCTTTCACGTGTTCTTTGGGCGATGCCTTTTCCGAAAGCAATTCCAGCACATTTGCACAAAAGGGAGATGACTTTACTGGGAGAGGCTGTGGTTTAATGGTCCAATAACGTTGGCGGCCAAAGTACGATTATTCTCCCACGATGGCACAAAGAGAGAAGTGCTTCAAAAAAAAAAAAAAAAAAAAAACCCGTGTAAAACTCAGTGTCAGTGTAAACACCAGCTTTTTCAAGTTTTATTAGGAAATGTGTGGAGCACATACAAATATACTGGAAGTCTAATCAAAATTCTAATAAAAAATATTAGGTCCTTTAGTTCATCCTCTACTTGCTGCAATTAATGAAAAATAGCTCGCTTATGAGTAATTTTTTATCTTTTTTACAAAATTATATTGAGTGCCTTTTCAAGGGTAAGGCTTTCATGAAATTAAATACTATACAGCCCATTAAAACCCCAGTGGCAGTCTCACATCTGTATATAACTAAACAGGTCAAATATGAAATGCTCCGTGTCAATAGTTTATTTGGAATAGTTTGGTTCGTTTGCATCCAGCACAACACACACTAAACTACACCCACAGGGGAAGCACCTCTGCTCGCAGGGGACTTGAGAGACAGGAGGGTTGTGGGGCGGAGTTCAGGTGGACAGTTCATCAATGCCAGGCACAAAACAGGTAAGTATAAGCTTACCTACTACCCTCACTAATAATTCAACTGACACCATTAATACTAAAATCTAACAACAAGCTCAAAACATGCCTTCCATTCCAATAGCGGGCAGCAGTGTAGTATAATGGGTCTTAAGCTAGTCTTGTAACCTAAAGCTTATAGGACACTGCCGTTGTACCCTTGAGCAAGGTACTTAACCCACATTGCTTCAGCATATATCCAGCTATATAAATGGATGCAATGTAAATGCTATGTAAAAAGTTGTGTAAGTCACTCTGAATGAGAATGTAAGCTAAATGCCTGTATTCCATTCAGTAAGACAAGGAGACCAGTTCACAATAATATCAATTCTAAATGCGTCGTGTGCAACAAATTGTTGTTTCACACAGATGCGATGGCACGGGGGGATTGCATCTCCGTAAATCCCAATAATACGCGTCCCAGCCTGTGCCCCTGTACCACAGGCAGGGGCCTAACTGTGGGCATGCTCAGTTGGGGCCGAGCGGAGCAGCCCCGCCGCGGCGCTCCTGGTCCGCGCGCGGACGCTCCTGCAGGTGAGCCCCGCCCCAGCGCCTAGCGTGCAATGCAAATGCCCTCCCTGATTTACCTCTCGCTTCCTACTGCAGGAAACCCGGCCTCACCACAACAACTGAAAACCACTCCCGGTTTTCCAGTAAACAAGAGGAGGAACGGAGAGAGAGAGAGAGAGAGAGAGAGAGAGGGGGAGCGTGAGAGTGAGAGACAGTGAGAGAGAGAGGAAGAGAGAAAGAGTGTGAGAGAGGGGGGGGGGAGAGAGAGAGAGAGAGGGAGCGTGAGAGTGAGAGACAGTGAGAGAGAGAGGAAGAGAGAAAGAGTGTGAGAGGAAGAGAGGGGGGGAGAGAGACAGAGTGAGAGTGAGAGAGAGAGAGAGGGGGGGCAAAAAAGGCAAGAGAAAGGGAGTTTTATTCTCTTTCATTGTATATGGTGTACATGTATGTAATAGCTACAGCAACACATGTTCTCTTGTCATGCAAATAAGGCGTGCGTGAATTTGAATGTGCGAGAGAAAGAATGGGAGGGAGAGCGCGTGAGTGGGGGTGGTATGGGGAACAGATTCATGCACAGAACTGCGTGCAAATGGTCATAGTGTACTGAAACTGTGTCATTCACGCTTTGCATCCCACGACTGAACGTTCAAACTTTCTAAATGCTCTTGCACAAAAGGCCACGGGATATATCACACCCAGGAGAAAAAACCGGTAACGCAACCATACACCATCTCCATCTCCTCATCTGAAATGCCCGTCGTGGAAGCCCTATGAGTTTCCCATCTCACTTTAATCTCGACAAATCAGTGTAAAATTGGGGTACAATTTTTTTAAAAAAGTGGGATGGGGGTCCAGTGAAACATTCCTGGAATTCTACAGAGGGGTTAAAAACACAGTCGCGTGAAACAGCGAGCGGACCGCGTCGCTTGTAGCAAGTGAAGTTTAAATAAATACACTCCTCCCTAGTCCTCACAAAGGCCAGAGTATGAAAAAAAAGTCAAGACCCTCTCAACGAGATTAAATAAAAACCCACAGAATAATACCGCTTCCCTGGGAGGCGGGGGGGGGGGGGGGGGGCAGAGGGAAATGGCTTTGTAGCGGGAGGAGGGAATTTTTTTTGGAAGGGGGTTGGGGAGGGGGGGGGGGGGGGGGGGTCCCGACAGCAGGGAAAGGTCCTGTAGGTTTCACAGCTGAGTTTGTTTTATTGAAAGGCCGTTTGAAGGCCTCTGAACCTGGGACGACAGTGGTCGTGTTTGTTCTCCTTTAAGTGAAGCTGCTTTAGAAGCTGCTTTTTAAAACAAGAGAGTGGGGGGGGGGCAGGGGTACAAAAAAGAAAACAAAATCTAAATTTCTGTTGCGGTTGCAGCCGGCGCCCGGCTCCTACCTGCTCTGAGAAACTAACAGTTTAACAGCTGTGCTATCGCCCTGTCGACAGCCGACATCGTTTAGCTGGTTCTCTGTGATCTCCAGCGCGAGAAGGTAATGGTGTCCATAGAAACGGGATCTGCAACAGCAGCAGCAGCCCAACCGCCCTCAAAAGGACTCAGGCTTCCAGCGTAGTGAGCAGCGACGTCTAACCCGTCCCCCCCCATCCTCTTCGCGCCCCCCCCTTACTCTTCCCTTATTGGACAGCCAACGTTTTACATCAAACGTACCCCTGCCGCATCCCAGCCGAACGTCACGGCGTCGCCTGTAACGCCGACCGACGGCGCCGAACTCCACAGAGCCCCCCGTAGCGTTTCGCGAGAAACTTGACTCTTCCCCTCTCGTCCTTCCCGCTCGTCCTTCCCGCGACGACGCCTCGTAACGTCAAGCGCGAGGGGCCCGAGTCGGACTCAAAGGAGAATCAGACGCCGTTCGCCGTCGCTCCCAGGCTCGTCTGAAGATTTTACCGAATTTACCGAAAACGCTGCGCCTCGCTAATCCCGACAGGGTAGCGGCGAGCCGCGCGCTGCTCCTGTGATCCCGCTCGCCTCAGCTTATTTAAACAAACAGAACGCTTCCATTTTGCCCCCTTTTTGCCAAAAACAGAAAGGATTAAAAAAATAATAATAATAAAAATTTTCCAAGATTGCAGTCGGCGGCAAATGATTTTTCAGCAAGTGGGAAGTCGGCACATATTAAAACCCCTTTGCCCTTATTGTTGACAGGTGGAAATTTGAAACACGGCGTTCAGAATTGGTAATGGTGCCAGAGCCGTAGGCAAGGCCTGTGAACCCGACACTCCCATTAGGACCCTACTGGAAAGTGAAATATTTGATCACGGGTGGGAAATTGAGGAAAAATGAACTGAAACCAGATACAGATGACTTACTTTCTTCCTGGCTGTAGCATATGGATGTCACTCAGACTTAATAAGCTTTCAAATTTTCACTTTATCACAGAAAATAGAGTCTGAGAAATAAAATCAGCCAGTTTCACCCTAATGGACAAAGTAATGGAGAGAGGTGAAACCGACACAACACTATTTTTTTTCCGCCCAGCCTTAATATTATCAAAATGAAAGCATATTCACTTCTGGAGTTTTCACAGAATCAATTCAAACCCAATACTGGTCCTTTTCTGAACCTTTATTTTATAATGGCTCCAACAAATCCTGCACTTTGGAGCAGCCAGCCACTGAGCGTCAGTCACTTTGTTACCGGGGAAAGCCATCCCGGAGTCAGTCCGCCGATCCCTCTCTCCCCCTCTCCCCCTCTCCTCTCTTCCTCTCTCCCCCTCTCCTCTCTCTCTCTCCCTCTCTCCCCCTCTCCGCCGGTCCGCATGCAGAGGCTCCTCTCATGTGTTTTTTCATTATCCCTGCCCTTTGGGAGGATGAGATTAAGATCACTTTCAGGCGCAAGCGTTACATGCGGGGTCAGGTCAGATAAACTGACTTATTGCCAACAAAACTCTCGATCATTTTCCTAGTGATCCACTTTGTGATGCACCTCCACGCAGGTGCACACATGCACATACACACACACACACACACACACACACACATGCGGACACACGTGCGCACTCACAGACACACACACACAGAGTGCTCATTGACTGACTATGCGCAACGACAAGGCTGTTGCAGTAGTTACTGTTTTAAATGGCAGGTTTGTGGTCGAGTGACAGCAGCGATGAATTCACCCGGTGACGATGCAGGGTCGCGTGAGATACAGGAATCCTCGGTTTCAGAGAGGAATGATCAAAAGGGATTTGCTGAGCACATGACTCCTTGCACAAGCAACAGCTTCGTCACACTTAAGGTGAGAGCCTCGACGCATTTTTCAAAGCGCCAAAGCGCGTTTCCATAGAAGCGGCCATCACTGCATCCTGCTCGGCCTTCTGGGTAGAGACAGCGCTCCCCGTTAGGGTCGCGCCTCGTACAAAAGCTTCCAGAGAACTCCGTCTTCTTCACCAGTACACCGGACACGCCCGTCACTCTCTAGAGAGATGGAGGAGCTCACTCTTTCAGCTGCATGTACACCGGCGTTTTTCTCTTCCTGCTTTTCCCCCAGAAATCGCCCAAACAAAGTAAAGCTGACGGGGGGGGGGGGGGGGGACTCTAACGTCTGCCTCCCTGCTTCTCTGCAGGACCATGAATTATTCTCAAGTAGACAGATGTTAAAATGTGTATGCCCATCAGCGATTCTGACTATCTGAAGATTCGTGATTCATGTAAATCATGAATAATATATATTTTTCCTGCTGAAAGAAAGCGTTACATCAGATAGGATGTACAGTAGACATCCCCCCCCCCCCCCATTCCCCAGTGATTGTTTATCATTGTTTATCAATTGACCATTTAAGGCAGCTCCTCAAATGGACCCAAAGCAAGATCACATAACTATGCACTCGTGAAACACAAACTGAAACTTCACATTAATTTTAAACAGCTCCAACAACAAAGCTAAAAGCTTTTTTGATCAAATGATTGGTTATTTTAGTGCAGTGGGCATCTTGTTTATGCCACAATAAATCTTTTACTGAACATTTTCCCTTAAGTTTATTTCAGCCATTTTAGAGTTACGACTAAAGTACGAACAAACTCTGCTCCCAATGCCCAACGTGACTGTACCACTTGGGCTGTTTGAACATGAACTTTGACATTCCTACAGTAAACTGGCTGACCTTTTTTTTAACCGGATAACGCATTTCCTATTTTTTAAACAATGCACCACACAATACACACACACACGCACGCACACACACACTCGAGGAGTTAGGAGGAGCATGTTTTTCTCAGACCCATTTAGTGTCACACTCATCTCAACTGCCAACAAAGTTGGCGAAAACACACATCTTTAAAAAAAAAAAACAAGTGAAGACGCCTCCAGACACATAAATAAATAAACGAGCGAACAGAGATGAGAGTGTCATCTGGACTCGGGGGGGCGAAGGGGGGGGGTTAGGGGGGAGGGGGGGCGGAGGTCGGGACATGGGCCACTGGGACGAGGGCATCTCCGTTCGCCCCCCGGCCACCGTCACGTTGGCATGCTCTGGAACAGACAGGCCGCCCCCCCGCACCCCCCCCCCCCCAAATCCCACTCGCGCACACAACAGATGGAACTAATGATGCGAGAGAAAAGAGATCATTTCACTTTGGTCCCTCAGAAAAGCCACAAAGATCAGCGTGAAGTTTTGACTGATAGGGCCCGGGAGTCACGGGCCACCTTCGTAATGGGTGGCTATCGGGGGGCGGGGGGGGGGGGGGCGGGCGAAAGAACAGAGGCCCTCTTTCTTTTCGCGATCCTTTGATTTTTTTTTTTTTTACAATTTTATATTGTATCCTCAGAGAAAACTACGTCGCTTTTTTCAAAACTGCAGACGCACAACCTGGGAACAGGAAGGCCCTTCATTCGCGAATGCCCTCCCAACGGTGATATCTGTGTTAGAGGATAAATTTATGAGCCGCGGTCGTTGTTTGGCATGTGGTGAAGCCAAGCTGCGGCTGGAAGCCTTTCTCTGTGGATCCTTTGAGAAAATTCTGGACGAAACGAGAACTACTTTGCGAGGAGCAAGGCGTCCAAGCAGGGTCAGACGCCGCTACGCATGGGCGAATCAGTTATGGCCCCTTTTATGAAGGCAAGTGCCCATTATAAACAATATATGGATCACAGGATATGAGGCACTTTCAGCTGCATTCCACTGAATTTCAACAAGAGATTAAAAAGCTGCAATTTCCTCAGCTTTCCACTACAGTTCTATGTTTTGTTATTTGGGGTTTCTTTTTTCCATACAAAACATTTTGTGCAATAATATAATGACAAATCACGATACAAAAAATACAGACAATGCCATACACAGTAACGCTCATTTTGGGGAAATGGAAATCATGATACATCATAAAGAACAAATGATTTATTTTGAATCGCATTGTTATTGGCCTCTGAGATTACTGCTCTTTTGGCCCATTGTTTTCGAGTAAAACAATTTACCTGTGAACTTTATACCCAATCCTCGAAAAAAAAATTTTTAAGAATTCTAAAGAGGTTTAATTCATGTTAATTAAAGGTCAGAGATCAAGTGCCCTCACACAACTTTGTGTGGTTCACACAAGGGGCTATCAATTGCAGAGTCCGTGTAAAATGGTTTAATTAGGAAACCTTGCTCTCTCTCTCTCTTTATAAATTATATTTTCCCAATACGAATTTTTCTTTATTCTGAGAGGGATTATTTTAAAATATCACCAGCGGTTTAACGCAGACCATAAACAATCTCGGCCGAGCGGCAAAGGTATCTCTCTCGTCTGGAAACGATAGACAAACCATCTGTCTCGCTGTCCCCGTGCACACACTCTCTCCGTCCTGAAAGAAAATCACTTCCATTACAGAGATGTGCAGGGGAAGAGACATTAGACCCCCCAAACCCGAGCTTAGACATGCAGACCGTGAACTACAATTCCAATATTTGAATTAGAATGCAAATATCATAAATCATTTACGGGGACTTGATGCATATACAGATATCAGGCTAAAAACTGTCGATGTGCTGGATCAGGCTCTGAGGGGTGCCTGTCCACATCCTAATTACTGGAGGGCCTTATTCACATAACAAATCACCCACGGCGTCAGTAAATTTCCCACAATGCAATTCGGTTCGCACACAATGGACTTCGCCGAGACAGAAAGTGAGCTGACAGCACAGAACGGAGGAGGCGAGGCGCGTGACGTACAGCCGAATTTCAAATGTAACCGCAAAAAAAAAAAAAAAATGTTTAAATTCAGCATGGGTACGAGATGTCAGCAGACATACTGTAAGACAGATTAAACACAGGACAACAATGGAAAGGACTACTTTATAAAAATACACGACTAGGAAGAAAACATAATTGCAGCATTATGTAAATTAATATGTATATTTTTAAAATCGCTGTTACTAAAGATACAAAAACCACCCACAGGTCCCATAATGAGAAGCTACTGTCCAAACAATAACTGAGGCGATGCAAACAACTGCGGAAGCCCTCGGAGGCTTCGAGGAGCAGATTAAATTTAAGAGGCCCCTTCTGGAACAGCACGGTCTTACTGTAAAGCGCACTCCAGAACCAATCTAAGAGCGGTACCTGTGAGGGGACGTCAGGTGCCATTCACTTTTCCCTTTTTACCTACAATTATATTCATGTGTCAGCTCATACACGGGGCAAGCCCTCTAAATCCGTTTCAGAGTTTCAGAGAGGGCTGGGGGGTGGGGGGGGTTAGAAACGGTCTGCCCGAGAGCGAGTTAACGCCCGGGCGCAGAATTGCACATAGTGGCAGCGCCGAACAACCCCCTCCCCTCCCCTCCCCTCCCCTCCCTTCCCCTCCCCTCCTCTCCTCCATCCCTCGCTCTCTCTCTCCCACCGAACGTATCGCCGGTGGAGAGTTCAGGCCCGACGCCGAGTCGAGCGGCATTACGGGGCCCGTATTAGAGTCAGGTTAGCGCAGATAACGCTATCGGGCCCCGGTCCCCCCCAGGGGCCCCGCCAAACCGAGCGCCGCGGCCTAGCCCCGCGCGCGCGGGCTGCCGCGGCTAGCCCCGACTCTGCGGCGCGCTAGCTCCGATTACGGTGACCTTCATTATATCAGCTACCCTTATTATAACACGCGCAAAACGCCGCGCTCCCCCGGGCCCCCGCCGTATAAGGGGGGGAGGGGGGGGGGGGGGGGGGGGGGGGGGGAGGGGGATAAGAACAGGCTCAAGGTTCCGCGGGAGAGCCTTCAAAACCGGACGCTACGTGCTACGTGCGCGCCGGGAGCCAAGAGCAGGGGAAACGGTGCTAGCCTCAAAGCAGCTAGCCTCAAAGCTAACTCGAGCTAACTTGAGCTAACGCGAGGCTAACGGCTGCCTGCTTTTTCCCACCGGCGCCTCGTTCTGCGCTGCGGCCAAACATGGGAGGCTGAGGCACACGAAAAGCATAACGTGGAGCGCTGCCGTCGTCCTACAGAATGTATGGGGGGGGGCGCGGGCGGGCGAAGCTCCAGCCCGTCCCACCAGCCCAGCTGCGAGAGAGAGACAGAGAGAAAGAGAGAGGGAGAGAGAGGGAAAGAGAGAAAGACAGAGATTGAGAGAGAGAGAGAGGGAAAGAGAGAAAGACAGAGAGGGAGAGAGAGAGAGAGAGAGGGAAAGAGAGAAAGACAGAGAGGGAGAGAGAGAGAGAGAAAGGGAAAGAGAGAGAGGGAGGGAGAGAAAGAGAGAAAGAGAAAGAGACAGAGAGAGGCGTGCTGGACCGGAGCCCTAGCTCCCGGTCCAGGGAACTCCCACCGCCGCTCGGCGTCCGCCATGCCTGTTAACCCCAATTTTCTGCCCGTTCTCCTCAATGGAGCGCGGGGGTACCTTCCACCGGCCCCTTGGCAGACGTCCCTGCGGCGGCGCCCAAGCTTGGTTTCGGAATGCTCCGCACGTGGAGGGCCCTCCCCAGGAGCGTTCCCGCTAATATCCCCTCCCCCCTCCCCTCCTCCCCCCCCCCCCCTCCCCCCCCCCCCCCCCCCCCCCAGCTGAGTTTCACACCCTCTCTCTCCTCTGCAGCACCCCTGGGGCGACCGACACACAGAGCCCGGCAGCTCCCCTGTTCACTGAACGCAACTGACGATCAGCGGGGGGGGGGGGGGGGGGGGGGGGGGGGGGGGGGGGGGGGGTGGATGGTTCAGGCGCACATTACTGCAGCTTAACCCCCCAGCCAGCAGGGGGTACTGTGTTTGTTTTCTGCAATTGGATGTGTGGAGGGGGGAAGGTTGTAATGATAAGCTTGCTTTCATTAGGAGGGAGCTTAGAGATTTGAGCGCCGAGAGGTCCGAAGAGCTCCCGGCACAGAACAGAGCGCTTCTCTGAAACGGTTCGCGCAGACACCGTAGGCCCGGCGTGGTCGGCGGATGATTAGTATGTACAGCGTGTCGAGGAACAAGACGCTATTCAGTATGGCACAGCTGCAAGATAACAGCACATGATCATCCATTATAGATGTAAATTTCCTACTTAAAAACTGAATACCGTATGACAAATAAAGACAGGAAACTCAGGGTGCGCTTAATCTCGGGGAATCAAAGCCGCAACAAAAGCAGTCAGCGCAGAGCCGAAGGAAGTGCATTAAAAAACGAACACACCTAAATCTCGTGACCGTGCGTGGACAAAACACAACTTTGCAACAACAAAAAAAAGAACAATTAAAAAAAAAGAAATAAAATAAATTTGTGGCTCAATTAAAGATTTTTAATCAGCCCGTACAAGAAAAGACAGGCTTTTTTTTTTATTCTTCCAAGAGCGAGTCGAATAACCAGGCAAAACAGGCACCTGCTGAATGTTCTCTGTTCCTGGGTTTTCATGGCTTAATTAATCTAGGCCTTATGGGTATTGTGACTCGTGCGTGTGTGTGTGTGTGTGTGTGTGTGTCGGTGGCAAGTATGTGTGAGACAATGAAGTTGTTTCGGGGGTACCAGAGGTGCCACATCGACACTGCACGGTTTCTGGTGTTGTACCGGAGCTGGCCGGCGTTTCTCCGCAATGTGAAAACAGATATGTATTTACAACATTTCCAACCGCCTGGCGCAGAGTGCCGGTATAACTCAGCCCGCGTCCTCAGCCGACCATTACCAGCTCCCCCACCTGTCTCCGTGCGCAGTATTGCCCAATGCATTCTCCTTAAAAAGCTTTCAATGCAAAGCACTCGAAAGATATTTATTTAAAAGACCACAGTTACAGTCTGCGGAGCGTTGGGTAGCTTCGAATGGCCTAGAGAAGCGTTAAGTACTGGGACAGTTAACGAGGATAATTATGACAGGTGGTAAACCCTTCAGTCAAAGAGCTCCAAACTGGGGGCAAATGACTCGGCACAATTATTGCAGAAACAGGACGCTGTTTCGATATTCAAATGTGCACTTGAACATAATGCTCCCGGGCTCCAGCATTGCAGAACACTGCTGGAAAAGGGAGCGCCTCGTGACTGAGGAATTCGGGACCGCGTGGGTTCCATCCTAAAACTTCACGCAAGGGGCCTTCTGCCCGAAACACTCGGCCTCAACCAGTATTTACTGAGGGGCATGGGCCAGCTCAGCTCCTTTTGCCATCACAAGGCCACGGACATGATTTTTTTTTTTCTTCTTTTTTTTTTCCGCCAAGAAACTGAACCCGCGCAGCCTGTCGGTTTGCCAGGCTCACCGGTTCGACACGAGGGTTTCTTTAACGAAGCCAGAGTCGGCGTCTCGAACCCCCGCCGCGCTCCGAGGCTCACGGGGCACAGGCGGCCCCCGCTCCGCCGTACCCCGTCCCGCTGACATCACGCGATTTTTCCACCCGGGTCTCCGTGGGGGGGGGGGACGGACAACAGGTTTGAAGCCTCGGCAGATAGGGGCCTGAGGGCAACGGGAATCACCGCGGGGACCCCGCCTGTCCCTGAGGCCTACCCCCTTCACCCCCCCCCCACCCCACACCCCCCCAGCAGTGTAAGGAGTGCACAGTGTTTTCCCCGCCACTGCCGCCTCAGGCAAGAAATAATGGGGAGGGGTTGGGAGGGGTTGGGGGGGGGTTGGGGAGGGGAACATCCTCAAAGGGTTTTTCGCTGTCTGCCTGCACTGTTCCCGAATTAAGCCGGATCCATCCAGGGGAAATTAGCGCGCGCGGAATAATTGAGCTTAATTGCGGAGGGGCTAGCCGAACGTGAATCTGACTGGGGCGAAGGAGCGGCAGGAATCCGTCAGTTTAAAGTGATTCTGCAACTGCCCCCTTCAATATGGGAGCTGCAGCAGAAGAGGGGAAACTTTTTTATTAAAGTTATGTGTGTGTCGTTTTTTCTCCATATTTTGTTGAGTGTGATCAGTTACCGTGGCGTTTAGTACGATTTCGGTCATTTTTTAAGGCGCAACTGCTGTATTGAGACGAAATCAACCTTACTGTACCTCTACCCTGGACGTAAATTCGAGAGAGGGAACACAAGTCCAGCTTTTCTGCGTACAGTAGACGTGTCTTTTTGTGTAGCAGCTACACAAATGGGTCCTTTCGACTGACCCAGGACAAGAATGACATTTTTTTTTTTTAAAAAGATGGCACTCACCTCCCCCGAGGTTCCCCTCTGGCAGAGTGTCGCTCCAGCTGGACGGTCACCAACGCGCTAGCCGCTCTGTCCTCTTCGCATCCCCGCTGAAGAAGACTCTGCTACGCGCTCTTCTCTGATGATGATGACGACGGCTCCTTGGGGTACAAAAAAACAAACAAAAAAAGACTGAAGTTGACACCCAATACAAAATACCATTTACAAGATGCCATTTAAAGAAAATTCCCAGGGAAATGAATGTCCAAAAGTAGAGCTGAGCTCACACTAACTGAAATGTCATGTTCTACCAGCAAAACTCCCCACTAGTCTCAATGCAATGAAATATACAGGAAGAAGTACCAGCAATCATGAGCATGTCCTCCTCAGGTTAGAATATATGGAGAAAAAAGAAAAGGGTCCTAAGTTTCCATGACCCATGTGGTCCATTAAAAAAGGCAACAGGTTTCTGTGTTCGCCCCATACTTGACAAATGCACACAATTATTTTAAAGAATTAAAAAAGGTTATTTTAGGTATTTAGCAGCTGCTCTTATCCAGAGAAAATTACACAGATTACATTTTTACACACAGACCGTTTCTACAGTTGGACATTATTTAATGAAGCAATTCATGTTAAGCACCTTGCTCAAGGGTGCAACAGAAGTCCTCCAGCTAACAGTTCAACTCACAACCTTTTGAGTTACAAGCCCAGTTCCCAAACCGTTATACTACACTGCCCTCTCCCTCACTGTCTCTGTCTCTGTCCCTGTCATTGTCTGTGTCCCTGTCTCTGTCTGTGTCCCTGACCCTGTCATTGTCTGTGTCCCTGTCTCTGTCTCTCTTTCTGTGTGTGTGTGTGTGTGTGTGTGTGTGTGCGTCCCTGTCTTTCTCTATCCCAGTCTCTGTCTGTGTCCCTGACCCTGTCTCTATCCCAGTCTCTGCCTCTGTCCCTGTCTCTGTCTGTGTCCCTGTCCCTGTCTCTATCCCAGTCTCTGTCTCTGTCCCTGTCTCTGTCTGTGTCCCTGACCCTGTCTATGTCCCAGTCTCTGTCTGTGTCCCTGACCCTGTCTATGTCCCAGTCTCTGTCTGTGTCCCTGACCCTGTCATTGTCCCAGTCTCTGTCTGTGTCCCTGACCCTGTCTATGTCCCAGTCTCTGTCTGTGTCCCTGACCCTGTCTATGTCCCAGTCTCTGTCTGTGTCCCTGACCCTGTCTATGTCCCAGTCTCTGTCTGTGTCCCTGTCCCTTTCTGTGTCCCAGTCTCTGTCTGTGTCCCAGTCTCTGTCTCTGTCCCTGTCCCTTTCTGTATCCCTGACCCTGCCTATGTCCCAGCCACTGTCTGTGTCCCTGTCTCTCTCTCTCTCCCTCCCTCCCTCCCTCCCTCACTCCCTGTGAAAAGTCTGCATTACCACTGCTCAGCATGCTCAGTGCTCAGCAACCCCCCCCGCCTTTGTACTTTAGGCTTAAACCAACTGACGCCGTGGCCATACTGTCTGCCGGGACCAGCCCCTTCAGCCGCTGCTTATAACAACACCGTTCCTGTGTTCCTGCACGCGCGATGCTCCCTCAGACTCCGCCTCTGCGGCCTGGGAGGCTGGACTGAACGCGGGATCTAACTGGAGCGTGATGCTCTCTCAGACTCCGCCTCCGCGGCCTGGGGGGCTGGACTGAACGCGGACTCTAACTGGAGCGTTCGAGGGAAGGCTAGGCCAGAGCTGGGACGCGATCAGACCCGGACGCCACGCGTTCGAACCTGGAGATACGAATCGACGTTCGTTTCCATTCGAACTTCCACTCGCGTATGACGAATGCAAGCGCAGGAACAGACGCGATTACGTCTGTCGCTAATTTGGGTGACCGCCAAAGGCGGGGATCTGTGTGGAAACAATAAGAGAACTGTGAAGATAAAACGTTCTCCGAATCCCGGGACCCCCAAAATCTGTGCTTTGCATTTTGCTGAACCAGCAGACTGCAGGTCAAAAACTAAGAAATGACTTCCACCATTACATACTGCGTGCTACAATAGAAATGTATGCAATAAAAAGTATGTATAAAACGAAAGGCTTCGAATTCGTCCTTTATATTGCTATCTACCACGTATCCACTCAAATCCACCAAAGCGCCTAAAAGTTGTGGGTTCGATTCCCAGCTGGGGCGATGCCGTTGTACCCCTGAGCGAGGTGCGCAACAACGAATTGCTTCAGCAAATATTATCCGGCTGTACAAACAGACTGTAACACGTAGGCTCTGTACGTGGGTCCTGATAAGACTGCGGTAAATGCCTAAATACAGATGCGGTGGAGTTTACAATGGGTGAGCAGCGAGCGTTCTGACGCCGTGATGAAGATGTGAGTCTGCTGACAGGCGAAGGTTCCCAGTCAGTAATTAGAATGCTCTTGCTTGGGGGGGTGTGGGTTTGAGAGACCTCCCCATCCAAAAGGTCCCCAGCAGCATCATTTAATCTAATCCATATTCACAAGTCTGCCTCCTAAATTTGAATTAATCAAAAAAAAAAAAATTGTCATGTGCCAAAAAAACAACTGTCGCAATCTCGTGATCACAAAAATCGCGGCGCGACCATCGTCCCCTAGGCAAAGCTATGCCGCAGCATGGGCTATGACACGGTTCAATGCCGGGCCTTCGCTATCGGGGTGAAAGATGGTGATGATCCTAGGGACCCACAGGGCTTGGGGGGGCCCACAGCTAAAAAAAAAATTAAAAAATCAAATTGTTTTATTAAAAATAGAGGGGGGGAGGGGGTTGGGGAGCAGACCAATATTCTTTCAGGGGGCCCAGAATTCCTAAGTATGCCGCTGGTTAAATGTATAGTAAAATGCCTTTGTGTAAAGATGATCACTATTTAGAAACTAAAATTAACTACATTCGAACCCTAATGACTTTCTCTTTAAAATGCAATCAATGAATAAACTGAAGACATAATAACTAAAATAATTATTACTACTACTAATTAAGCTCTCTGTTATATCCCTAATGAGGTGGACTGAACAAATATTATACAAAGAAGTGTTCCACTCACACGTGGTCACACTTTATATTACATAAGCTGGAAGAGAGCTGAGGAGAAAGATCTTCATGGAATCGCCATTTAAAATATGTATTTTACACAAGAGAGCATAACGTTTTAGATCTTAACCAGTGGCATAACAAAAATTTCACAGTGCAATCAAACCCACTGAGCAGAGGGCGATATTATGATAAAGGGAACGTATTAATATCGCTCGTATTTGGTATGTGATGATGCTTATCAGAAAAAATGAGGACAATAATCAATAGGGATGGTCAGGTTCCACGAACGAGGTAATATCTTGGCGCCGCAACTGTGTAGCGCAAATAAATCAAGACGGTGCTAACAAACAAATAATATTACACCGCATTAAAAACAAACACCACTGCCAGTCATTTTGATTATATTCTATTTATCTCGTGCAGGGGTGTGCTCAGAACAGCACTCTGTGGTTTATATTATGGCTTTAAAACCTTAACAGTGTGCTATGCTCGCGCGTTATGGAAGATTAAAGATTTAAAGGGGGAATTAGAAAAGAAAGGAGTTCTAAAGAATGGTAATATGGCTTGCCGTTGTCCTGAGTTAAATTTGTTGCATGCATTTTGTTGCGCGTATTTTTGAGGTATCAACATGTGCACAGAAAGCCTCACAAGCCGGGGAAAATATTTAACCTTAATGTGCACAAAAACATTATTTTTATTTTTATTTCTGCTTTATGTCTGCTTCTTGTGTGGCTTCAGTTCCATTATACCTGGCTTTAGTGAAGCAGCACTGACTCAAAAACACCCTTAATGTAAAACAATATAAAGGTATATAATAAGACAGGGAAAACAAGTTTTGTGCAAATGCACATTTGGAAAAAATTTAAATACCGAATTTAAAAAAACATTTGAGGTAAAACAAACAATACAATATATACACACTTATATATATATATATATATATATATATATATATATATACCATAGATAAGCCACCATTAAACTTATAGTAACTGCACAATAGAGCCTACAGCCATTTCCATATTTTACAATGTATGTGACAGGATTTCCTGCAGTTTCACACATAACAGTAGCATTTCCCAGCATGACTTCTATGGTCTCCGAGTTACAGGTGAGTAAAAAAAAAAAGCAGTGCAGGCATCCGGACAAGCCAGAGCTGCTCAATGCAGCCAACACACAAACAAGGAAAACAAACAAACAAACAAACAAACAAGGACAGCGACCACACAGTCTGCTACACCATTTCATACATCACTGCAATCGGCCGTGCACGATAAAGTCTTAAAGTCATACACAAAACCTTTCAATAAGTCAGGCAAGCTGCACAATATTTTGTTGCCCTCGTTGTGGTTCTTTTAGAGAAAAAAAAACAGACAAATTATAAGGCCGTAATGAAGGGTCTCGTATTTGCACCACGTGTCGGCAAATGTGCTTCGAGTGCAAGTGCTGGACTAGCAGCGCGAGGACAGAGTTGTGTGCCCAAGCCTTAATCCAGTAATCTGGGGTTAAGACACGGCGAGAGGCGAGGAATATCCTCGGTTCAGGCCACTTCCTGCGCCCACAGGAAGCAGCAGGACCACGGAATGGAGATACTCTCAGTTCAAGCTACTCCGCAAAACCCAGAGACGGGTCTCTGATAACCATGCAAGCTTTAATGAGCAACTTTTCAACCTCTTTTTCCTTTTCAATATTCATACTGAGATCTTTCTTCTTTAAAGGCAGGTCTTCAGAGTCTCCATTCAGTCCCACTACCTCCCATTAAATAAACCTGCTAATATCTTTTGCAAAGAACCTTCTTCTGACACTTTACATTTTGGAGATGGGGGTAAAGGGGGGGGGGGGGGGGGTGCACATTCAACAATTTGGATAAAATATTTAACTTTCACTATATTTGTGCCTGCTTATTTTAAAAATGCAGGTAATATACTGATAATACATATTCATCCACTAGACATGTGATATCCCTGAATGCAAGAAAACATTTGCATTGATACAATATAATTCATATCCACACTGAATGAGATTAAACCTCAGAAGTCATGTCGTGTTTGGAAAGAATGTTTTTGACGCATGTCAGTTAACTCTGCTTTGTTTCGTTAGGCTTTCCAAAGAGAGTGAGAAACAAACAAAAGCAGAAAGGAACATTCTTTGCGTGTTTAGAAACGGCATACTTCGATGAAAAATTCTGATCATATTGTAAAAGCATGTTTTGATGTGTCATGACATGAAAATGTTTTTCATTACATTTTTCAAGGGTGATCTCACAAAGTGCAAAAATGTACACACCCAACTAACAGGTACTTTCATGGAGATAAACAACAAAAAAAGTTCCAGAAAGTAGTTTTTTATCTTGGAGGAAAGAAATACTTCCTGACATCTGCCTCTAACCACAACCTGGCTTGCTCTCTCTCTCTCTCCCTCCCCCCCTCCCCCCCTCTCTCTCTCAGTTTGTTACTGTATGTATTGATAGGACTGTTTGGTTGTTTTTTATATTATTTATTTTTGTTTTTATTCTAGTGTAATGAATTGGACAACATTGTTTCAATAAAGTGAAGTCAGGCAAATGTTGGTGTCATACCATCTCTCTCTCTCTCTCTCTCTCTCTCTCTCTGTCTCTCTCTGTTTCTCCCCCTCCCTCTCCCTTTCTCTCTCTCTCTCTCTCTCTCCCTCTTCCCATAGAGGTCTATGTCTGCAGCCCACTTTAGGCAAACTGGAATCGAGCTACGCAGTCCTCAAGGAAGTGACTTCGTTTTCTCCACACACTGCTCCTACAGGGCCCGGTGTCCTACACGAATGGGCGAATGAGATCGTGAGCAGTAGCGACGACCTCGCCGCCCTGCACCCGCCGCTGCGTATTCCCGCCAAGTTTTTACGCGGGAGACGAGAGGGGACTCCCGCGCGCGCGGGTCGGTCGAGATGCCGCCGCCGCCGCCAAAAGACGCAGGTCAGAGGTCGCGCTCGTAACCGGCCATGGCAGCCAGGCAAGCGGAACATCACCGCACACCTGCACTCCGGGGGGACTGTCAATCACTCTCAGGGACAGGACGTGATAGGCCGAGTGGGACTGGGGGGGGTGACGCAGGCACTCTGCTCTGGGAGCTGAACTTGGCGGAACAGGGGGCCTCCGGAGACAGAGCTGGAGGGGGTGTGGTTTAGCTGGATGGGGAGGGGGGGGGGGGGGGGGGGGGGTCGGTGAGGGGGGGGTTAGTGGAGAGGCCGTGGACTGATAGCACAGCTTCGGTCCATGTGCAGTGCCACCAACGATGAAGGAAGCGCTCTCTTGTGAAGTAGGAACAAAGATAGCCGCGTTGATAAAAGCACTTCTGCGCTTTGTTTTTCGATTTGATTTAAGGCCGAAGACTCAAATATTTAGGCATACTGCCTTCATCGCTGAAATGGTGTTACGTGTACGACATGAGAGAAATTCATTTGATCTACGCCTTTAACCAATAGGTGAAAAATATGACGAGAATGGAAAAAGTTGATTCATACCGCACCCTGATACAAAAATATCTTCCCCAAGTTGGTCTGTACAGATAATGAATTATGCACTGAACCTAGTTCACTCATGTTATATTTCTGCACCAGAGTGTTCATTTTACGTGGGTTTACCTGAAGGAAAGGTATTTAGAGGCAGAGTTTCCTGCTCCCTGCTTTCTGAGAAAGGACCTGCAGGGTTAGAGAGAAAGAATGCATTGAGAGAGCGAATGTCTGATTAAAGTTCAACAGCCTGTTTATCCAGAAACTGCCTCTTTTCTGGGGCTGGGGTGGTATTTGCCAAAAACAATGGAATGGCATATTAAATAAGAAAAAAGGGCGTGTGTCTACCTCACATGCCCCTGTCTCCATGAGAACAAACCCATTCCCTTTTGTTTAATCTGTGTCTAAATGTTACATCAGCAAGCCTCGCTGACATGCCTGCCATCGCTGGCTTCTGATTGGATGTTGAGACAAGACCTATCCTTTCAGACGAGATATACAACTGGGTCCTCGGCTACAGAATGAGGGTAAGAATGTGCTTTTTTTTTAACCGCACGCCTCGATACAGTGTGTCATACTGTACTTTCCCAAACTGCTTTTTGTCACAAAGCAGCTCTGTAAACTCATGACAAGAGTCTCTTCAAAAGCATTTGTGTGACAAATTAAAAAACAAAACAAAAAAAAAAAAAAGTTATTTTTGAACACATATAAAGACACCCAGCAACACTTCAGTGACAGGGTCTGTCATCTGGCTGTCCATCCGTGCGTATCTATGGAACTTACAGGAAACCATTTTGTGATCCTGTGACTCAACCATTGAGCCTTCATGACACAGGGGGCTTCTGCATGACAGTTCTATGAGCTTTACCCGGACAGTCAATCAGTCAGTCAGTGTGTGGCATAATTATAATACTACCCTGGAACATTGAAAATAACCCAACCAATAGTTTCAATCTTATAAATTCAGTGGCACACTAACCCAAAACCAAACTGATAAGATAATTCTACAGAACAGTACTGTATCTGGATTGGGATCTTTTTTCAAAAACGACAAAAAGATGAACCGTTGATTTTACAGACAAAATGTTGGAATAACTGGTTCTTCACTTTAAGAAGTGAAGAACCAGTTATTCCAACCTAAAATGAAAGCAACATTTTAATATATCCATGAAATGGAGACTATCTTGCACGCAACAGTCAAAGCTCAGTATGGGACAGTATGCACGTAACAAAAAATATATACACCCAGGCTCTTCAGAGAGACTCCCTAAAGTACACACTGGATTACTCGTACAAAATGAAGCACGTGTATTTCAAATTAGACCGATGTTTTGACTTTGCGTCTTCTTCACAGTCAACGGGTAAACTGGGACAAAGGGGGAGGTGTCAACACAGTCCTCCCACATGTTGATGAGGCACGTCTACAGGGCGTGTCCATGACATATTTAAAAAAACGTATGCATACACACACACACATACATTCATCCATAGGCTACACACACATATATAACTGCGTATATATGTATATTCTAATATATATTTTTGACAGAATCTCATCCAAATCCGCCACGCACTGTTGTGACATTGAATAGAGCAGAACTAGATGGCTTTAGCCGAACACGACCAGGCCACAAACCGCTGCCCCCAGTCTTTCCCGAAACGGTGGCTCATCTGTTGCCTTTTTAGCATTAAAAAGGCGAGAAATTACTCAAAACTGCGTGTGTAATTCCCTTTACAATACAGCCTTAAAGGCTTCAAATGACTGGATCAGCCCTGACGTTGGTAGTTAACCGGGGCTGCATTTACTGAACAGAGTCAGACTGGCCTGTGGATCATTTAAAGGGTGAGGCACGAGGCCTTTTTCTGGTCCTCTCTTTGTAGTTTGGGGGTCTTTTTATCTCTCCATTCTTCAGCTCAATTTCAAGCCCTTTTTGGAGCAAACAAGAGCCACACAGAGAGAGAGAGAGAGAGAGAGAGAAATTGGGCTAGTTTGAGAGCTACAGTACCAGAATTTTTTTTGGTGGAGAGGAAAGAGAAAGGGGGGAATGTGTTTCACCATGCGTTGAAACACGCCACACTGCACTCTGACCATGAAGAAACAAGAGGGAAGAAATAGTGCGATATCCACCAAAAAAGGGCACTTTGATATTTTTTCAAAACCTCATGAAGACTTATTTTGAAATGTTAGCAAGCACACGATCATACTTTTTTTAACAAAAGGAAAAAAAACAAGAAGTTAAATACACTATGGCTTGTTGTAGTCAATCTGTCTTGGGATGTCAGAAGAATTTCATAATCTACAACACTCTGTCATAACACTCCTACATCGCTACGTGATATCCCGCATGACGACACATGCTATGGGGCATGAGTTAACATGCCATTCTCACGTGGTAAGGGGCATACCAAAAACGTACATATTTCAGCATCATGGAGCCCATAGATCATTACTACTCAGTCACAAAGGGGGGAAAAAATCAACCCAAATTGTGATTACAGTAGAATTTTCAGCTGGTCTATGCCATGTCCCTCATCACACATTTCTAGATTACCTTTAGTGTACCTTTTGTAAAAACGGTGGGGGGGGGGGGGGGGGGGGGGGGGGGGGGGGGCACGGCTGATTTTCCTGCTGGATGGCATCATCAGACCCATGATGTGATCAAACTTCAATTTCTCTTCAGATGTAATGCGATCCTGCTTCCTTTTATCCACTGATGATTTCAAAGGTTTCCTACTATTGTTCCTATTCTCCTCTGAAATAAAACCCAGCTGCTCTCTAGCTTTTTATGCCTGTATACGTATGTTAGAGAGAGAACAAGTTTGCAGTATTTTTTTAATTTTTTAAATCGGTTTATTTTTTGTTTAACACCGCAAGCAATTTCCAATAAGTTCCTCTTTTTAATCTTCCTTTTTTTTTTTGTTTGTTTTTTTTGTTTCAACCACCAGCTCATACCTCAGAAGAGAAAATGTTTGCAACAGAAACTACCTAATGATAAAGGTCTGAGATAATGGAGCCCTTTGACAGCATAAAGCATTAGATTTGAAATGAAATATTAATTGCTCGTTCCCCATCAGGCACCATTCAACCTCTATCTACCGGAGAAGATTAAGAAAAACAAATTAAGAAATACTTAAAACAAACATCATGGGTGCTCTCTTTATTGTGAAAGTAACCTGCAAGCGAGTAAAAAATAAATAAATAAATAAATAAAAAAAAGGATCCTTAACAAGTAATTAATGGATGGGAAGGTTTCTCAATTCAAGCCAGAAAAAAAAACCAGCAAAGAAAAAAAAAGTATAATCATTCAAAAACAGTTGGAAGGAGGAAGCAAGACGGTTAAAAAAAATAAATAAAAGTCAGTATGTAAATGGGGCGCGGGCGGGGCGCGGACTTGTTGATTATGTATGCAGCTCTCTCCTTTATTGTAAAATTTACACCCGTGGCATGATTTATATAAATCTGCAGAGCCCACAAAGCAGTAAAACTCTAATTGTTTCTTTCAGTTTTAAGGTCCACCGTCCATTAGGGATGCAGTGGGCAGTTAAGAGGATTTTTAATCAACCTTCTCTTGTCAATGAGCTGACGTGTGAATGGCTCCTCTAACACCTGACGGTGGCAGGTCTCATTACCGCAAAACAATAGCAAACACAGGGGGGTCATTTTAACCGCGCACCTCCGCGCAGTTTGTCATCGCTTCCCGAGACGTCTTCATCGCCGTGCCGCTGTGCCGCCGTGCCGCCGTCGCTCCGTAAATTCGCCGCCCGGAAGCCCGCTCGGTTCTCGGTTCGCGTCGCGTGTGAAAATCCAAGGCTTCCTTTTCTGGTTTTTTGGTTTGTCGGGAAAAGCGGTTGTGTGGCAAAGCACACGACGGAGCACAACAAAAACCTTTTTGCTTCAGTCAGGGGTTTGTGAGGTTTAAATGTTCCGTGATGGTTGCTTCAGTCTTCAGTCAGGGGTTTGTGAGGTTTAAATGTTCCATGATGGTTGCTTCAGTCTTCAGTCAGGGGTTGTGAGGTTTAATTGTCCTAAGATTGTTGCTTCAGTCAGGGGTTATGAGGTTTAAATGTTCCATGATGGTTGTCAGCATATCAGTTGGCCTGTCTACCATTCTGAAATGATTATACAGGACTGTTCTGAAACCCAAGAGAGACTGAAATACCTGAAGGCCGTTGTCCTTAATAATGGTGTTATTTTAAAATAAGAGCAAAGACACTGGTGTTGCTTTGTTGACTGCATTTTGCTGATCAGCCCAACCTAGTAAAAATGGTGTGTCTCTTTTTTTTTTTTTTTTTTTTTACGACCATGGGACTGTGATAACTCCACACAAAATCCATTGGAAGCCCAGAAAAGGAGGCTGCACTTGATGTTTCTATAATAAAGACTTACTTCCAAAGTCAATATTTAAGGACTTTCCTGTACACAACGAACGGATGAATTTATTATATCTCACAAGGATAAACACAAAATTGGCTTGACGCTGTAGAAAGGCAAACAATAAATGCAGCAACCTTTGACTTTGGGTGAAAGAAAGGTTTGTGAAAAGTCCCCGGTTCCCTGAATGTACACAGAGTGAAAATCCCGGACACATCTCAGCAAATATTACAGCAAACCGTCCAGATCACGGCATCGGCACGTGGAGAGACATCAGACGAAGAGAAAACGCATTATTGCGACTACATTTCCTTGTGGGAAAAAAATTATTGACTTTGTATTTCGACTGTATTGTTTCCATTGACTAACATTGGAACCGGCGGCTGAAACACCTGTACTGTACTGTACTGTACTGTACTGGAGCAAAACCGCAGTGGCGTTAACCAGCAACGTCTCTCAACAAGACCAGGAAGTGAGCTTCAGAGAACGCAGCCCGGCTTTGGCCGTTTGGTCTCTTACTCGCCTTGCAAAAGGGCACATGCGTGCTGCGGATGAGGAGGCCAAAGAGGCTCCCCAACCTCCTCATCTTCAGTGCGTGTGACTGCCAGCGCGCCCACTCGCCCCCCCCCCCTCCCCCCCCCCCCATTATGGAGCTGTTTTGGGTGAGTGCTCTGTCGGCCCCTCCAGCCCTGACGTCCCCCTTGCCCCTGCACCCCCCCCCCCCCTCAGCCCCTTCCCCCCGGAAGGACGCCTCTGTCCTGACCCCTTCATTCCCGGATTTAGACCGGGCGACCCCCTCGCCGACCGGCTGGCACCTCCACGGTAAATCCTGGAGGGGGCACACGCCAGAGCTTTGGTAATTAATAAAATCCCCATTACATGCCTTGTGCCCGTTGTTTGCTATTTCAACACCCCATTTGTGCCACGATTACAGTCATTATCAGTCACCGCCATTAATTCTCTCGCCAACGCCAGAACTGCATACTAATAAATTGGGCTCTAAAATTTTACCTTTCAAGGAGTTGGCGTTGGACCCGAGCCAGGAAGTGCCACTCCCGATTAGCAGCGTTCCTGCATCTCTGAATGGGCTCTTTGAATAAGGGCTGCTGCATCTTTGGAGATAGTTCAAATTTCCTCTTTGATTATTTTCTTTGCCACCAAAATGAATCTTTATTAAGCTTAAATCCTAAATAAAATGAAATTAGCAGACTGCAAAATATTGCTTTCTTTTCTTAACATATTCCCCCGGTGCCGCCATGCAAATTATAATGCTTATTTATGCAAATGAGGTGTCGTCTTTAATTAGTTTTGCTTGAAGGCATTAAAATACATGTATTCTTTACCAAAAAATTATTTGTTTTGTTGCTCTTCTCAGTTAAGTTCAAATAGAATGATTATGCCGAATAAAATGCTTTGTGTTTTAGAGGGTTTTTTTTCTTTCTTTTCTTTTTTTTTTTTTTTTTTTTTTACACCCCGTTTCTGTAATAGCCTTCTCCTCCCTCCTCCCTGGATGGCAGCTCTGCGTTTCATCTGATGGATCTCTGTGCCGTTTCCAGGGGCTGGCGAGGGGCCCAAAGTGCGCCCGTCCTGCGGGATCAGATTGGCAAGCCTACTGGTTCGGGTAAAGGCGCCCATAAATACACCCCCCCCCCCCCCCCCCCCCCCCCCACAAAACCGCCCACACTCCCTTTCTACCCCTGGACATCTCCTGCAGCCACACCCATGTACAGCATATCCGACCTCTTCTGTGCTCGCATTATAGAAAATATGGATGCTGTTTTATCGTTTGTTCCATTTTTTTTTTTTTCAATTGTATTATTCATTATTTATTCGAAATTTCCCTTTCGACGTTCCCCTTTGGAACACGTGAGCACAGTTTGAACTGACTCCACCTTTAAATGTTTACAGTAATGGCTCTGAAAGTCCAGGAATAGCTATTCAAATACAGGAACCTCCCTACACGCAAACGCCCACCCACCCATCTACAAATGCACTCACACACACACTCTCTCTCTCTCTCACACACACACACACTCTGTCTCTCTCTCTCTTTCACTCTCACTCTCTCACACACTCTCTCACACACACTCTGTCTCTCTCTCTTTCACTCTCACTCTCTCTCACTCACACACACTCTGTCTCTCTCTCTCTCTTTCACTCTCACTCTCTCACACACACTCTCACACACACACACTCTGTCTCTCTCTCTCTTTCACTCTCACTCTCTCACACACTCTCTCACACACACTCTGTCTCTCTCTCTTTCACTCTCACTCTCTCTCACTCACACACACTCTGTCTCTCTCTCTCTTTCACTCTCACTCTCTCACACACACTCTCACACACACACTCTGTCTCTCTCTCTCTTTCACTCTCACTCTCTCACACACACTCTGTCTCTCTCTTTCACTCTCACTCTCTCACACACTCTCTCACACACACACTCTGTCTCTCTCTCTCTTTCACTCTCACTCTCTCTCACACACACACTCTTTTTCTCTTTCTCTCACTCACACACACACACTCTCTCTCTCTACCTCTCTCTCTCTCTAACACACACACACTCACACCATCTCCTTACTAAACAATACCTGTTTCTGCGAGTGTGTCATCAATCAAGCGCTAATTCCAATGTAAATTCAGGCGGCCTGTCAGCTGTCAGTAGCTGACTCCCCACTGAAGGACAATGACCTCTTAAATGACTTTCACTCTCCTGGTTTTTTGCCTTATTTTAATATTTGTTTAAAAGGACCCGTGGTGTAATGGTAAATCTTCCCCGAGACACGGTTTTATGCTTTGCTGGTGATTTACAGCATTGCGCTGAGTGGCTATCGAACACAATACTGTTTTATGTCAATGGGAGAGCTGTGGGGCCCTGTGCCGGTGCGAGGAACAATTCATTCCCCCGCGCTCACTGTATTTCACACAACAAAAGGTTCCCACTCAGGCAACTATCACTGATCATTGTTCACCGCCACATCAATGTTACTGTATCTCTTGAAAACCCACATGGCCTGCAAACACCGCGACTACAAAGTTAAGCTGTTTGCCCGTCCGCCCCCCCCCACAGAAAGATTTATGATAAGAAAGCCCATGCACCATAATAGCGCCTTTATTATTATTGTTCTTTCAGGGTTAATGCAACAATAGATTTTTTGCATGATGGATGTTTTATGTAAAACATTAAGAGATTCCATTAATTCAGTCAAAGAAAGGGGTAAATGGCTTCAGATGCTCGGTTAACCCTTTTTAATTTTCCCATACATTTATACGTCAATATGTATAATCATTGCGCTCTTGATTATAAATATTGATTATAGCGCTGAGCACATATTGGATTTTGCCAGAAATTATAATGATAATTTTGCTCAGCTTTCTTTAAAAAAGCTCAAAATTTATAGTAAAGTTATATGTGCGTTTTGATCTGCAGCAACTGCATCCATTATTTCTGTGGATAAAACACTATTGAAAAGCTTGAAATGCATAGTTCAGTTTAATACCCCCAACTCCATGAGATATTGTGAAATACAGTGAATTATATATCGCTGCTTTTTTTGTGCTGTTTTTAGTCCCATAATTTATATAGTTTATCATAGTTTCTTGTATCTTATAAAAATACAGCATAAACCCCGAACAATGATTCTAAACTGATAAAATGTTATCAATTTTTATTTTAATAAATCATATTCTGTGATTATTTAGATTTATTTTAAGTGTTTTGATATTTTTCCATAATTACTGAACATATTTTTTAAAGATTATTAAAAATTCTGACGAGTTATCATAACTGTGATAAATACTGGAGGAATGGGTGATTTATTTTTAATTTTTTTGGATGGTCCCTGTCCTGGTGTAACTTTGGAACAGAGAGTTCCTCAGTTACTAATCGCCATAAACAAAAAATTAATGCACACTTGTTAGCATTGCAGTGTGGAGATACTCAGAAATATGTCAGGCTGGGATTCTTAGTATTGTTTAACTGTACTAACAGTGTACAGTTAAACAATACTAAGATTAGCAGTGTGTGAATTGCAATTGCTATTATTACGGACTGCAATTACATTTCTGGCAAGTCAGAGATTTTCTGAAAGACATTCAGCATTGGATCTCCCAGGCCAGACAGTGAAAAATGACCAGTAATAATAAACGTAGTGTTCCAGCAGCTGTTTTGATACGTCGTGTCCTTAAAACCACAACGGGGAAAGAAAGCATCAAGAGATCCGTGGAAGAACAGCAACAAGAGATGGGCGCCACGGCAACAAGAGGCAGGCACCACCGGAGAGCAACGTCGCACGTCAGACGGAAAAAGTGCAGAATGAGCAGATTGAGATTTGGTGTGAGCGTGAGCTCTTGTCTGTTCCAGAGCCACTGCAACAAACAATGGATAAGGGAGGGGGGGGGGGGGGGGGGGGGGGGGTAGCGCACCCTGTCTGGGAAGCTTGGAGGAAACAGAGGTGAAATTAAAAAAAAACGTTTTCTGTACTTAAAAAACCTGACCTACAGTAGCAAGGGAACAATAGGCAACTTAATGATGATCACTGCAATAATCACAGCCACACCCTGATGAGGTGGCATAGATTGCACTGCTGGCAGGTGCATTCATACACTATTAATACACACTTTTAATGTCAAGCATTGGAAAATTACACCAACGGTCTTTTTTTGAATCTGACTGCAGCTGTGTCACCGCTGTAAAAAAAAAAAAAAAAATGCAGTTCCTTTGAGTCCCTCATGCCCTCTGGTCCACCCACTTCTTTTTCTAGAGAAATATTAAAACTTTTCAGCTCTTTTGTGGGGAGGAATGTGGCAGCAATATGCCGGAACTTCAATCAGCTGAGAGGAAATTCCACTGGTAATAAGCTGGAACTGGATTTGAGCTCTCTCTCTCTCTCACTCCGGGTCTTTCCGTGGCCTGGGGTTTCCAGCGGACATTTTGCCCTCGGTGACAAATCTGTTAGCGCACTGCTACTGGCGGGAGCGCGACGGCCTAATTGGGGAGACCTTATGAGATGATCCCTTTGGGAATGGTAGTCACGGTGACCTGACCGAGAAGGGGGGGGGGGCGTACGCCTTCTCATTTCCTAAGGCCCTGTGACCTAGCGGTGGGAAAGATGCTCACTGCTCACCTCAGGTCCGTAGTCACTCATTCCCAGCTTGCTCACCAGACCAGGAACATCTGGGAAATCTGGCTCATTGGATCAGTGTTCCACAGGACTGCTGCTCACAGACTGACTCCCCTTTAGCAGTGCTGTATTGCCCTATAATCAGGTGTGTGTGTGTCTGTCTGTCTGTCTATGTATGTGTGTATGTTTCTGAGTGTGTGAGTGTGTGGATGTGTGGATTGTGTGTGTATGTTTCTGAGTGTGTGTGTGTGTGTGTGTGTGCGTGCATGCATGTGTGCGTGTGTGCGTCTGTAAGATTTCCCATTCATGTCCTGGCCATTCACAGGTAGTCCATGGCCTGGTGCCAACTACCTCCTTCGCCCCAAAGCGCCAATTTGTGCCACTCTCCCAAGCGCAAAAACTGTAATTACCCCGTCAATGTGAACTAGATGCTATATCTCACAACAGCAGGATCCTGCCATAAAATTGACTTTTGGAGTCTGACTGAGGAGGCATAGGCTACATTAACAAGCTCTTGGAGGAGTGTGGTATTTTTACACTTGTCTCGCCGAAAGAAAAAGAAAAAAACAGGCAAAACACCTGGCACACACCTTGGGCCATATGTTTCGGTGAAGCTGAGCATGAGGACATGGGGAAAAAAAAAAACCTGGCAGCAGCTTATAATGAAAAATAAATTTAAAAAAACAACAGCAGATATATTTCAAAAAGAAAAAAAAAACCCACCAGTTTTGGTATTTCCCAAACACCACATTTCACATTCATGGCGCGAAGGAACCCGGATCAAGTAGCCAGTGGCAATGCAGTACACCGATACGAACTACGAACTACCGATGTGCAAATTTGGTTAATTGCGCGGCTGTTTTGCTTCAGGAGACGGATGTTTATTAACCGCCCAGCTGCATCTGATGGACCTCCAGAGCTGCTTCTCTGGCTGTTCGCAGTCTCACACGTTCTCCGATCATCTCCTCAGCCTTCTCGTTCCAGATATCGATCCAGAAAGTAAATGTCGTTGATGATGATGATATTTTTTGGGGGGGGGGATAATGGTAGGCAGTGTTTTATTTATTTAGAAATCCCATAGGGGGTGGAGGGGGGGATTTTCTGTTTAAAATAAAATAGTACCTGGCACAAATCCTTCAGTAGTGCGGATGCATACAGGGCTGTGTGAGGTGATGACAGTTTGAATGACAGTTTCTGGAACCGTGACAACATTTTTGTAGAGTTAAAGTTTAAGCACTGGTGCCAGCCATTTTAAGCACCAAGGCCCCAATTCAATCAAACTGCAGTGTGTTGTATTTTTTTTTACCTTGAGTGAAGAATTTAAACAAGTTTTACTTTTTTTTTCATTGTTTCCCATACAATTTTAACTAACTCTGTCAGCCACATAAGCCAAAAGGACAAGAAAAGTGCAATTTAAGAAAAATAACTTTGAGTAAAGTTTATATCTAAGGAATAACAAATGATGAAGTGTATTGTGTTTAGATTGAAACTGACTTTAAATGTTTACCCTGAATTCCAACACAAAACAAGCAATTTCCCCAAATTTTCCAAACTGAGGCCATTTGAGTTCAGTGGAATATCCAGTGTTAATTCAACTTGCAGCCACAGTGGACTCACATGAACTCTGCAAGAGTTTATTTAACACTGAACATTTTACTCTGCACATAATCTGGCAGTTAAAAATCACACCTATTCTTCTCACGTCTGTGGCTCCTCTTGTGTAATCTCATCAAATGGCATTTATTCACGTGTATTGTCTTGTGTCTTTATACCTTAAAAAACAAGTTTGAGCACTTTTATAGTACAATCAGTTCCCAGAATTATTAGAATTCTGTTCATTTTTTGAGCGCAGATTACTGCAATGTCACCCACAGGTATATGTCAATGAATAACTCAAACTCGAACCTGGGGCTTGTATCACTACGAATGATCGAGCATTTGACACTTCAGTTATTTAGCAGTAGCTGCACTTTTCTTTTAACCAAATAAGGGCATCTGCAGTCGCTTTCTCCTTTCGCAGAACACAAAACTAAAAAGGAAAGAACTGTTCTCTCCTTCTGCGGATTTCTGACATCCTTCCGTCCGCTCGAGGGAGTAAACTGAGAAGGAAAGCGACCATCGGAGCCGGTAACCGGTCTCCCGTGGGCCGCGCGGTCCGAGAAGCCCCGCTGGGCGGGGCATGCTATCTCTGGAGCTCCGCACCTCCAGACCCCGTGGGGCCTAGTTACCCTTGCCCAGGAGACTGGCACCCTGGACGGGATACTCTGTCAGGATCCCCCCCCCCCCCCCCCCCCCCACCCCCCCACCCGTATGCTTGCTGCTTCTTCTTCTTCTTCTTCTTCTACAGCAGCTAGCACTGCTAGCACTGAGGTCAATCAATAAAAGAAGAAAAATACTAAATGATCTGAACTTGCTCCAGGTTAAACGGTACGTTTGGGCCTTGTGCGACAGTTGACCCCGACTTTGCGTGACCCCCCCCCCCCCCCCCAAGAATCTGCTCATCACCCGAAGGAAGGCAGAAAGAGAGCAAGCAGAGAGAGAGAGAGAGAGAGAGAGAGAGAGAGAGAGAGAGGAGAGAGAGATGGAGAGAGATAAAAGTGTATCTGTGAGCAGAAACAGAACGGCTTTGAGAACAAAACAAGGCAAACTGGCTCATGGATGATTCTGAAAGATGTAATTATTATAATAAAATGTTCCCAACTCGAACAGCCAACGCATTCCACAGATGTGCTGTAAAGTGGAAATTCACGCCAAATTAGTGGGAGTGTGTTTGTGTGTGTGTGTGCGTACAGTATGTGCGTTGTGTGTGTGTGTGTGTGTGTGTGTGTGTGTGTGTGCGTACAGTATGTGCGTTTGTGTGTGTGTGTGTGTGTGTGTGTGTGTGTGCGCTTGTGTGTGTGTGTGTGCGTACAGTATGTGCGCTTGTGTGTGTGTGTGTGTGTGTGTGTGTGTGTGTGTGTGTGTATGTGCGTTTGTGTGTGTGTGTGTGTGTGTGCGTACAGTATGTGCGCTTGTGTGTGTGTGTGTGTGTGTGTGCGTACAGTGTGTGCGTACAGTATGTGCGTGTGTGTGTGTGTGTGTGTGTGTGTACAGTATGTGCGCTTGTGTGTGTGTGTGTGTGTGCGTACAGTATGTGCGCTGTGTTGTGTGTGTGTGTGTGTGTGTGTGCGTACAGTATGTGCGTTTGTGTGTGTGTGTGTGTGTGTGTGTGTGTGCGCAGTATGTGCGCTTGTGTGTGTGTGTGTGTGTATATGTGCGGTGTACGGGGCGGCTCGTGTGGGTGTGTGAGAGTATATGTGTCAGAAATACTGTGACAGTTGACCTTAAACATAAAATCTGTCATTTGCATCTCTCTTACTTTTTTTTTTTTTCATTCATTTGGTAAGCGCAGAAATGCTGGTTTGGTCAGATTGCTTCTTTTTTTTTTTTTTTTTTTGGGCTGATGATTATTCTGAAGAGATACAAAATGATCTTTGGGCAACTCCTCTTTCTTGATGAGTGTCACATATTTTCAAACAATAAGGCTGCCATACTTGATTGAAAACATACCTAAAATTAGCCCTGATCTATCATTTTCCCAGAAAACACAAGTGGAGTCAGGTACAGATTATATTATAATTATTAAAATTCAGCACAGCTACTTCCTGTTCATTAGCATTACAATGGATTTCAGAAATGGCAGGCTTTATTTATCATTTCAGTATTCCTTTAGTAATTCCCCTAATACTCAAAGTCTTAGGTTGCAGTCTCATTCAGTATTACGCAGTTAAAAGTCTTTGCTCAAATTAGTCCATAAATTCTGTGATTCTTGTCCTTTTCCCTAATCCTTAGTGAGGTTGTTTCATGAGGTTGAGTAGATATGCTAATATGGAGCAGCTGGTGATTGTTATGTTAGTTTGATGTTTTGTTTTTTTTCTCTCCTGAAGTTTTTAAATATTTAATTTCCGGGGAGAGGGAGAGAGAGGGAAAAAAAAATAGGCAGCACATTGTTTTGAATACCCAGAGGATAATGACTACGCATAATAGAAACTATTTTCTCAATACGGCATATTTCCCCCAATACTATCAAATACACACAGCAAGGTTAAAAGCCTAAGTGCTCTTTAAAGACATGCTAGTCCCTACCCCAGTCAGGTAATGAATGATATATCAGTCCAAGGTCATTAATCTCCATCTAGTTTTTTTTTTTTCTTCTTGAGAGCAACTGTTTTGTCAGGTTTGCTCTAACCAGCAGCAAGACTCATGATTCTTTATATCCGCACGGCTTTCATCTATTCAAAAAGCCATTGCTGTGCTTTACCAGGACTTTTATTTTCACCGACCCCCCCCCCCCCTGCAGATTTTTAAATGTGATATGGAACGTGATACATGATACACGTGGGTGAAACCGGGGATGGGGGGGGGGGGGGGAGCAAACTCCAGGCTAAACTTAAAAGGAGTGGTAAGTGAGGTTTTTTGCCTTTGATGTTATGAAGTGAGAATAAAATATCTCATCAAGACAAAAGGAGGAAGGGACCCAAATGTAAATGCACATGTACCGGACATATGCACATGAACATGTAAATGCGCAAGCATACCTTATTCTTCATAATACATTCTGCAATATATCACTCAACTGAAATATCAAGGCATACTAACAACATAACACCATACCTACCATATCCATAAAATCTCACTTTCTTTTCTTAAATTTTGTACAAATATTTAGCGAGTGCTGGTGCTGAGTTGATGCTAATTTGGTGCGTTGGTTCTGGTGTACAGCATTACCCACATGTGCACGTATTCGCACCCACAGGTGGTGCTGCAACAACAGCCGGAATCCCTGAGACAGGCAGGTCATGTGACCTTCACAGCGGCCACACCCTAAATTACTCACAAACACAGGGAAGACACACTTTCAAAAAAAAAAAAAAAAAAAAAAACTGAAAACTGGCAATGTTTTTTTTTTTTTTTTTTTTCAATGTGAAAAATAACTTCACTTGGGTTTTTTTTTTTTTCTTTTTCCTTCTTTTTTTTTGTTGCTAGAACCGCAAGAATTTCGAGAGAAAACAAAAGTGCCTGTCGGGGCTAGCGCACGAGAAGAGCAGGGGGTTCTGGCACGGCCCGCGAAAAGTCATAAAAATATTTTCCTTTTTATTTAATGTCGTCCATAATTCATCGGCAGGAAAAGCTAATCAATAGCACCTTAATGAAAACTTGAGCCATATTTTATTTTGCCGCAGCGAAGCCCCGGATCAGCAGTCTGTTGCCTTGTTGTGTGTTGGATTTTGCCCTTGGGCTGTATGACAGATGTGTATCACACTTGCAGATACCCTAAATATTTGCTCTGTGACCAGAGTGGCTTTATCACCAGGCCAAGGGGTGGGAATAAGATATGCCATTTGATTCGGTTATTAGCGCAATTCGAAGAGGGGGAGAGAAAAAAAAAATCTTCTGTTACCCATCTTTTATTCATCTTTTTCTTTTTTTTTTCTCTTTCCCTCGGTCCTGATCCCCACAACACCACATGTCTTCCTAATTTGAGCAGAAGTATGAGATATACAGAACTGCCTGTAATTATCTTCAAATTATAAATATCACAAGTGTGCTTCTCCCAAATCCCTGTTTCCTCCCATATTGAATACACTGCAAAAACGCCTTTTACAAGTGTCTCTTGACTAGGGGGGGGGGGGGGGAAAAGGTCAGGGGAATTTAAACAAGAACAATTTTTTTCTCTTTGTACATTTCATTTGACCACTTTCCCCCCCTTTTTTTGTCAAAATGAACCTTTATTCCGTCCTTTTCTATAGTTCAAAAGAAAACCCTTTTGATTTCTCAGTCGCTTTGAAGAGCATTATATTTGCAAAACTACTCTAAGTCCACACTGTAATAGGCACGATGGTCTCACTCTGCTTTTATTCAAGAGCTCAAATTGGGAGGCTGTTCATGTCATACAGCCTATTCACTGCAAAACATCTGAGTTTCAGGTACAGATAAAAAATTTTAAAAAGACTGCAATAATATGACGGAACTGGACTTGTAACCAGGACAATGTTGCTTTGAATCCAAGGAGGGCCACCCCAGTGTTTTCTTATTGCAAGGCACTTAACCTGAATTGTTTGAGCAAACATTAAAAGTATTCCTGAATGCAGATAGCAAAATTTACTGTACATGTTGCAAATTATCCAATATTATATTTGGCTAATACATCATAAAACATCGCTTGTGAACGTTGTCTTGGTTAATAAGAGACTAAGCAGATAAGCATATTCCAAAGCAACATGGTAATATGATTGTTCCACCTGCAAGGGAAAATGGCTATCACCATCTATCAAGCGAGAAGCATTTTGGCAAAGTACTGCGATAATCCATTGTGAGACTCACAGAGAGCCTCGCTGCCAAAGCCTTAAATGAACACACACAAAAATCACAACAAAAGGACCACAGACTCATTCAGTATGAATTCTCATGTAATGAGATATTAGCCATATGTGGCCTCTGTAAAAGTCTTCTTCTCTTCTAAACTGAGCATCACAGAAAAGGACAGATTTAAATAACCATGATTAAGTACTCAAACTGGTGCAAAAGGATTGCCTGGCTTAACTATGAACATTAGCAAATGTGACTTCATGACACTGTCCTTTGAGTTTTCTGTATGTCCATACAAAAGGTAGGAAGGCCTGGTTTATCATGCAGTTATTATAACAGATGCAGTTTTTTGCCTACTCTAGAATAGCAACATAATCTAATAGCAGCATAACTTTATAGACCACGCTTAATTAAAATTCATTAGGGTAGGATTTCTGTGGAAAATATAAATCTCTCTTTCTTTCTGGTAAACATATTAACAAACACAGATAATTTGACAAATGACCTCAAAGCCGGCCATTTTAATTTTCTTTCTCTTTGTCTTCTACACCAATAGAGTATGAGATATTAAATTTTTTTTTTTTTTTAAAAACCTCACCAGTCCAGCCCCACGGCCTCTCTCAGAATTCACCTTCACGGTCTAATTTGGGTCTTATTCAGAAGACCGATCGTAATGTGCTGTGGTTTTAGTGAGGTTATATTCAACAGCAGTTTTAGAATCATTAACACACCCGGCGATATACAGCGGTGCACGGGAGTTCATCTGTACCCTTGTTGTATTTAAACTTTAATTTAATGCTGTACAGGGCGGCGAGGTGGGGAGGCCGCTCTCCTATAAGTAACCACCAATGCGTACAGTGCAAACGGGCTGGTGGAGGTGGAGTGCCGCAAATTTCTATTTATATAGAACGATAGAATTTTCTTTGGACAATTAAACTTGGAATGATTAGCTGGCCAGTTCTGATTTAGAATTTGGGCAGGTCATGGTGAGTCAGGTATATTAATCACCCGAGGCCCAGGGCACAGGATAATTAAATCAAATCAATCAAGTTTTTAAAACATTCAATTTTATATTATTATTTTGTTAATTGAAAACTCGACACCCGACAAAAGCCCTCCGCCCGCCGAAGCCCCCCTTACCCCCCACCTCCCCAGATAGGTCTGTGAGTCACTGCATGTTCCTAGTCTTTGCTTAGCCTAAAGTAGTGCGGAGAAATAATCTGTCATCTGAAGAAGGATCATATTGTCTCAATATGAATTGTGTGATCAAACTTGACATAAAAATATTGTTTTATCGTAATACTAATTGGTTATGTGTACGTAAGTCTGTAGATTAAAACTGGAAAGGATAATGTTATTATTATTATTATTATTATTGTAAATTCCATCATCAGTTTACCTTGTCAACCTACAATATGTAAACAGGTAGGGTTTGTCAACGTGTGTCACATCATAGTCATATCACCTATTTTCTCCAAGAAATATACATATTAAGAACACATAACATAATTGTAAAAATTGCACAAGAAAATCTATCACTTGCTGAAGAATCTTTTATGTTTTTGCACCATACTAACTTATGTTACCTGTGACAGGAGGTGTGACTCCTAACTCAGATAATCTATTTTTTATCAGTTTTTTTTAAATTCAATATTTGTTTAATGTGTAGCCAGATGCCGTGCACAAATATTGAAACACTAATCTCTTAATTTCGCATTAAAATTCCAACACCAAAGAAAACAAAGAAAATGCCGGGAAAAGGCCATTTTCTGACTGTCCTCATAAGAGCAAAGTCTATCCGCAACTTTCAAAATGTCCTCCGGGAGGTATGCACACGTGACCATCCATAACATGACCAGAAGACCATCTTGGAATAAAAACTGGAACGGATATAAAAAAGTTGATGAACTGGTCGAGACATTAAACAGCAAAAAGTAGTTTTTTTTCTCAATTCAAATCCAAAAATGGAAAGGGGCTTGCACACCCTATACGTTTAAAAAAAAAAAAAAAAAAACTGAATGAATAACTCAACAAGCAAGTCGTAAAAAGACAAGATGGGTCTTCTCCACTGAAGTCCTGCGCATTAGCAAATGCAAATAAACTGCATTAATGGTCTGTGATAGGGAGGAGCTGGGACGTGGCCAACTGTGGGTACAGATCAACAGAGGCCTTGGGCATTACGACACGTCATCACACCAATCTAACAGCAAAACACTTCCTCTTTTTCTCCATAAGTCCCACAAACTAATAATTTCCTGCTACCACATGCGGCAGTCCGTATTTTCTGCTTTTTTTTTTTAATGGAGAGAATCTTTTATTTATAAAGAAATTAATAAATAACTTGATGCAAAAGCGTTTAATGCAATTTTCCCTCATAAACTGAAATACAGTACACCCTAGTTGTTCAACACTATTAGGCGGAGCTTGAAGCTTGTAGCCCCAGCCCAGGAAGACCATGTGATTGAGTTGTCATATTTTACTTTACATTCCCCTAGCCTGCACCTGTTTAATTACACCTGCATGTACTCCATGTACAGTTACACCACCCTTTGAAATATATCCATAAAGTTGGTACAGTATAGCAAGATGTACTTACATACATGTAATTACATATACACAGGGACCATAACACTTCTTCAATCATTTTCTTGGAGAATAGATGAATGGTTCGATGGCATTTCCTCATAAAATACATGTTAAAATTATTATTAAAAACACTATGTGTCAGGCACACAGGCCTACAGTAAATAAGAAAGGTGAACATACAGTAGTACCTCAGTTCAGCTGTAGAGTATCATTTTTCCTAGGTATTTCTTAAAATACAATATATACGCCTGTGTGCGTGTGCGTGTGTGCATGCTGTATAATACTGCATATGTATACATACACATTTTAAGTGTATCCATACACATACACAGTCAGTCATTTTTATACAGAAGTCATTTTTAATAAGAGCATGTTCTGTGCTGAAGACTGTTTTCAAGCCCGGCCGGGTAAATTACATATAAAGAAACCCCATAGCATCAGCCCTAACTAAGCTGCTAAAATTGTACCATAAATCTGTTACATCAGCATGTGGTGTAGTGGTGAGAGCATTTGACGGTGGACTCAAATCACAGGTGTGGGTGCTGGGGTACTGGTGTTGTACCAGTAAGTGAGGTACTCTACCCCCATTACTTAAGAAAAGATCATGCATTATGAACAGTTGTTAAAGCAGGATGTTAAAGCTAATGCATTACAGACATTGCCAGTCAGTCACGGAGAGGTAATCGTAATAAGCATTCATAGGGGGCGGGTGCTCAAAGCACAGCATGAAATTTGAGCAAGGAACATTATATTTCGGATCAAAACCAAGCTTCAACACTGTGGTAATAAAAAAATAAAAAAACATCTGTGTTTCATCGTATCTTATGAAGTATATTTATGGATAGTAAATGTGCTCAGACTGTCAGCCATTTTGGATAATCTTCAGTAGATGACCTACTATTGGGAGTGATCTTTAAAATGACATGCTTACACAAAGCGACTGCATTAATGTAGGGTTGCCTGAAATGGAAAATTTAGTAGTTTTTTTTTTTTGTTTGTTTATGAAACCAGTTCTCTTGTAAGCTACAGTAATGTGACTTGATATCTTCCTATTCTTATAAATATACAGGGCAGTGAAACAATATCTACAATATGGCTGCATTTCTTCAGAACATACTGGTAGAACAAATCACCGTACCCCCTAAGTACCATGTTTTCATACGTGTTTGTGTGTGTGTGAGTGCATACAGTGTGCGTGCGTGTGTAGGTGTGTGTGGTGTACGTGTGTGGTAGCTCTGGTGGGGGGGGGGGGGGGGGGGGGGGGCGGGGCAAATTACGAAAGATAATTTACAGTCCACTCACTCAAAGTGACACAACACTGCCCGTGGCCTCTACTAAGCAAATAAACGATGAAAAAAGGTTATAATTAATAACAACGCAGCACAACAGAAACAAAAAAGCACCGCCATTTTGTCCGGCGCGCGGTGGAAAGCTTCGCGCTCGTTTCCTCGCCTTCGCGCGCGTGCGAAGGACTGCCTACGCCGCAAGCGGGCCGCCCTCGACGAAAGAAATGCCCATCTGTGTTTCAGCCTGCAGAGAACTGTCCGACAGCTAAACATCATTTGCATGAATTTGCATTGTCAGTTTGTAGGACGAGAGAGGAGACCTGACAGGCCTCCGACGCTGGGCTGATGCAGAGGGAGCTGACAGGGGCTCCCCGACGTTCGGCGTGATCTGAGAGACGCGCGTTTCCAAAGCCGTTCTGAAAGGAACACCGCCACCGATAGAGCCGGTACATCCTTAAACGGGGGGTGGGAGGGGGGGGGGAATTGGGTATTTAGCTGGTATAGGCAACACGTTTCAATGACAGTACAGTGACATTTACTGTACCTAAATTCATGTTGTTTTTTTTGTTATTATTTATTATTGCCACTCGGCAAATTAAAGCAAAATATTTAATCCGAATTGAAATATGTATAATTCTCACTCTCAAATGATATTGAATGTGAAGGATCAACCGCTGTAGCAGGCAGACCAAATGCCCTACCTGGTGTAAAGATTTATAAGCGCTTGTAGAACTGAATAGTACCCTGCTGTATCCTGAGTCCCAGCTCTAAGTGAAGTAGGGGAGCAGTTGCTTCCAAACTACAATTTTGTCTCTCGAAAGGTTCCTCTGCAGCCCGCACTGGAATGTGCTGCTTTACATCATGCAACTTGTTATTACAATACAATAACAGTTATTAATCCTATAAATAAAGACCGAGGCAAACAGCACTAAATACTAGCCTGCGAAACACTTGATTGATTGAGCAACGGCTAGAGACCAGGGTAAATTCCACACACGTCTTGAATACTAATGCATGTTTCACGGCAGAACACAACACTAGATGACAACATCTTTACCCCCCTCTCCCCCCCCCCCCCAACAATATGAACACGCCATCTAATGCAGTTTTTATTTTTGCGTTTATCCTCTTCATGTGATGTCTGCTGTATATGGGGTTTGGGTCCATTTCTCACACAGTTTTGGTCTTTCGCACACAGTTACGACTACGCCACGATGCGAATCACAAAACTACGAGACTCACGTCTTTATTGCCAAGAAAAAGTACAGTCATACTTGTGGTTTCCTAAAAGCGCCACACGTTGCGTTGCCAGGGAACGCGAAATCCTATCGGTAGGCCCTCTCAACTCTTCCCCCGTTTACCGGCTCCGTACGCCGAAACAAAGCGACGTTGCGTAAGAAAAGCCGACCGCCTCCCCATCCACCACAAAGCTGCAGAGAGCGGGCGGGCGGGCCACGCCTCGCCTCTTCGCCTCCTCGTACTCCTCGCCTCCTCGCTGTCTGTCTCTCCTCCCGCTGCGCCGGGAGAGTTCCTGGGAGATTCCGGCAGGTTCTTCATTATGAGGCTGTCCTGCGTCTGACAGGTCAGAACTCATTAACCGCGGCTAATGCAATGAGTCAATTTCTACGGGAAAAAAAAAAAAAAAAAAAAAAAAAAACCCGCATAATTTCTCCATCAGCTACAGTGCCCACTTATGCAGCGTAGCCCGAGTTCATATTCCGCAGCCATGATCCCCCCCTCACACCACATCTACAATCAGCCATCGCACAGGCAGGCCTCCGAGACTGAGCTGCACAGCATCATACAGTAAGGGCAAGAAAACAAACCAAAAAACAAAGATGTACTAAAAAAAAAAACTGACAGGCTCTCCACTCTAAAGCAATAAATGACTACACCTAATGCCTGTCTATGATTAAACATCCACGAGATAATTAATTGTCAACCCACTCCCATAAATAAGCTCAGGCGAATATCCACCCATCTACTTCTAAAACGAAACAGCTGTAAGCAATGATCCAATAAAACATCTTTCCATTTTCAGCGGTTCTCTGACCAAACCGGGCATTTAGTGGCTTGTGAGTCAGGCAAGTCATTTTTTCTTAATGAATTTTGGTGCAAAAAGGCATCGCAGCAGCTGTGAACCAATCCCGAAAGTCACCACGTTTGCGGAACCCGATGCGTTTTCCAGATTTCCTGTCGTGGACAGGACAGTACGGGCCCGAGTGGGTCTGCCGTGATGTCACAGCGGTAGGGGGCGGGGCCAGCGTTCCTGTACGCCCCCCCCTGCTTACGCGGCGTCCTCGGGCCGTTTGTTTGTGGCCGTCCCCTTGCCCCCGCAGCAGCATGCATAATGCAGGAATGAAAATGTTAACAGTGGCAAATAAAATCGGCAAGGTGCCCCCACAAATCAGGGCATTTTAGGAGCACATTTAATCACCCATGCATTGGGGAGGCGAAGCGATTTATTGTGGCATTTCCAGGAAGATCAGGACCCCATTTTTCCAGGGGCCTACCAGAGCCTTCTGCTCAATCTCTCTCCATCCCTCCATCCCCCCCCCCCCCCCCCCGCCTCTCTGCCTTCCCACACCAGTTCCACAGCGTCAGAGCACTCCACGCATTGGTGGAACACGCATGAGCACAAACACAGACACATCACTGCCCCCCACCCCCCCACCCCCCAAGAAAATGATGCACATGCAAGTTCCCCTCTGTACTGAAACACAGACAGAGTGCGCGCATTTGCAATGTAAACATTCGCAAAAGAAGCCATGTCATTTTTTTTCCCCCCAAGTGCACTCCCATTACAACAATGCAACCTATTCCATGACCGAGGCTTCACTCTTTCCATCGTGGAAAACCATGGTGGAAAGATTCAAAGTGTCCGGCATATTCCACCGTCAACAGTTAAAATAATACACACATAAGCGCTGGTTACACAAGGGCCCAGCGAGTAAATATTTGCTGTGGTGCTCAGGCAGCATTACCGCGATGTTCCTGTATTCCCCGACCACATCCCTGCTGGATGTGGCGCACGCAGTCGCGCCATATGGCGGTGTCAGGGAAATAAATAATTTTCGAAAAAAAAAAAAACTGCACGTGCAGAGCACAACGGCGACCACAGGAATACCATCACAGCGGTCCCCCCGTGCTTAACCCCGCTAATAAGAGCCCGGGGTGTTTATCGGGGAGAGGGGGAGAAGCTCGAAATCCGATTTCGCCGCCGCGCGGAAACCGGCCGGCGTGTTTAACGGCCATTTTGGAGGAAGGGAACCGGCGGACGTCGGTAGCAGCTCCGGGGGGGCGCGGCGCGCTCCGGCAGCGATACCATCTCCGTGCCTTTCAGCACTTCCTGTGCGCGGGACGGCCTAATCGAATGAGCCGGGCCCAGGACCTGTCCAGGCTTTTAGCCCCGCACCCCCCCCCCCCCCTGCTCATCCGCAACCCCCACCCCTACACACCCCCCCGGTGCTGAATCCACTCTCTCTGGCTCTTTCCCTTTTCTTTTTTTTTAATCGGGCCTGTTTTCCCCAGGGCACATTCTGTGTGTGGCTTGAGTGATCGTTGTTCAAGATTTTAGAGTAAAAAGATACACACACACACACACAACATACACATGCACAACCCACACACACACATATACACACAACACACACACAAAACGCACACACACACACACACGCACGGCACACACACTACACACACACACACACACACACACAAACCCCCCCCCCCCCCCACACACACACACACCCACACGCACACACGGACACACACACATACACACAGACACACAACCCCCCCCCACACACGCACGCACGCTGGTGGCAAGGTTACAGCCAGCCCAGACGGGGGGGGGGGGGCGCTCGTATTCTGCCAGGCCTGCGGAAAGCGGCCTTCAGCGCCGTGCTGACGAGGCGCCCGTCACGTCACGTCAGGCCGCGCCGCCGGAGAGTGATGCGTACGGACAGCGCCGGCGAGCGTGCGGGGGGGTCTCCGGGAAGAACGGGGGGGCTCCCCGGCTCCTCAGCCGCCACGGCGACCGCGCTCCCCGAAAGCGCCCCGCTCCGTCCTCGCGGGTGAAGCCCAAACACCCGCAGGGGGAGAGAGAGACGCCCCAGGACCCCCGAACCCCAAATTCCCTCCGGGACCGTTACAATGGCGGACAGACACACACAAATCAACACACAACCGTCACAGCGGCGGCCGCGGGGGGCTTTTGTTTCTGTGCACCGCCGCGTTGATCTGGGCGTGTTTCGCCCGTTTAGAGGAAAAAACGAATCCCAACCGTGTCACGAAATGGGTCGTTTTTAACCTGGTGCTGTTCCAAAAAAAAAAGGGCACCGCACAGTTCCAGAACGTTCTAGACTCTTTCTGCGCAAATTAAGAGGATCTCCAGAGCATTATCCTAATTGACATGTGGAGGGTTTTCCTCCATTTTGTGTCCCTCTTATTTTTTCCCCCCTTTTCCTTCAAAATCATAGCCGTGGCCGATGACTGTGGCGTGCGCCACAAACCGCAAGCCCGTTTGTGTCACAGCGCCATCGTTTCAACTATTTTTAGAAGCGGAACTGTACTTCTTTTTTTCTTTTTTTTCAGCTTTTTTAATAAAATAAATTACAAACTGGCCTTTGTGTGATCATCAAATAAACTCCACTGGCCTGAACTACTGAAGGGAGCGTTACTTGAACATCTGGACGCGACAGCTGAGGGCAGCCTGCCTCGATAGCTAGCGCTCGACTAGCGCCGCGGCTGCACAACACCTGGCCCAACGATGACTGGATATCAAACAGGGAACCACACAGGACACGGGCCAATTAGGCCCCGCCATCAAATGGCAGGCAGTGGATATCAGGACTTTGCGTGAATGCGATATGAGACTTAAAAGTTCAAACACATTCAAACATTAAGAAATCTTATTTGTTGCTATTCAAATTCACTCA
Source organism: Anguilla japonica (assembly GCA_025169545.1). NCBI lineage: Eukaryota > Metazoa > Chordata > Actinopteri > Anguilliformes > Anguillidae > Anguilla > Anguilla japonica. The sequence continues at coordinate 7,886,483 of CM045893.1, read as the reverse complement.
TTGGTGTTTAAAAAAAAAAAACTTTATGTTTTTCAAACTTTAGTCTACTGTGTAGCAATTTTTACCGACGATAAAACAAAAAAAAACACGACGTGGCAATGAATTAGCTTGCACAGCTCTGGGTTTTGAAGGACCTTTCAATAAACATAACACAAACAAGTTAGGAAGGTTGTCCCAATGTTTATGTGTTCAGAATAGAGCGCATTGCCCTTTCTGTGATGCAGAAGGCAGACAGCTTTGAAGGAGAGCCAAGAGGGTCCTGGTTCTGGCCTGTAAAAGGTAGCCTGGCTGGGTACTGATTGACGGGTAAACAATGAAAGTCTCATGGCAATGCTAAGTGTTTGATTCAGGGCTAATGCTCAGTGTTTGTTTCAGTGCTAATGATCTGTGTTTGTTTCAGTGCTATTGCTAAGTGTTTGTTTCAGTGCTAATTCTCTGTGTTTGTTTCAGTGCTAATGCTCAGTGTTTGTTTCAGTGCTAATGCTAAGGGTTTGTTTCAGTGCTAATGCTCATGTTTGTTTCAGTGCTAATGCTAAGTGTTTGTTTCAGTGCTAATGCTACAGTAAGTGTTTGTTTCAGTTTCTGTAATGAAAACACTGCTCATGCAAGCATTTAGCCTTAGATTAGAGACATTCAGCCTTTATCGCACTATTTTATTCAAATAATTCTTTATTTATTTATTTTCATTTAATGAATGTGTTTGTTCTTTTGTTTTTTTTGGGCGGGGGCGTTCTAAGATATATTTAATGGGATTACATGACAAACACACGCGTGAGGAAAAAGTACATTTCCGGTCTCTGTTTCTGAACAGGACATCTACTGACCTCCCAGCGACCGAAGAGAAAATGAAGAGAAATATGTCAGTGCACACAAACACGCACGCACACACACACACACACACACCCAGCACCAACAGCCCGGGTGACAGCATGTCTCCCGTGTAATAACAAACAAAACGGCCTCTGCCCTTTCATTTTCACAGCACAAACTGATATCAGAATAAAAAACAGAAAGGTACAACGGAGCAGGACTTGAAAACAGGAACTGCGCGGTATCCGAACTGACGTTTCACTGAAAGAACCCGCCAGTTCCGGCATTTCCCTACCGGTGTTCCGTGACCAGTAAAACCGTGGGGTTTAACACAACGCTTAAGGTGTTTATTGTTTGGATCAGGACAGGGGAGGCAAATGGGATAAGCAAAAAAAAAAAAAAAAAAAAAAAAAAAAAAAAGGTGCCCCAAGTTGTTGTACGTCCACGGTAAATCACGGCCATTTTATTGCCTCTAATAAGTTGATGCAAGGCCATTTTTCATCCTGCCTATCGTTCAAACATTTAAGGCATATTTACAAGGAACTTGTTAAAATATTTAATAATATTTAGTGGCAATTTCGACGCGGCCTGTCAGCGATGAATTTACACCCTTTAAGTGTTTAAAAAGGCAACGACATGAATAACAAACTGTCAAAATTGCCTCATTTGCATAGACGGGCCATAACTCCTGCTACCTTGCATTAAAAAAAGAGGTTTTTAACAAAACGAGTCATAAAGGGAGTGTTGAGCGATCAGGGTGAGTGATGGCGGGGGGGGGACTCCTCCGCAAAGTCGCCCGCGCGGAGACGGCGTCGCCCCGCGCGGTTGCCGCGGAGACCGGCCGTCGGCCAATGAAGGGACATATATCCTCTCCCTCTGATTTATCTGCGCCGCGCAGATGAGCGCAAGATGGAACGTCTCCTATAGGGTATTCTAATTAATTGTGATAGAAAGCTAATTCTGAAGGCTCCTTGCTGAAACAAGCGGGCCAACCGACAAATATTACCCCCCACCCCCCCCCCCCGACACACAATTCATCCTGGTGTCAGATATCTCCGGCTTTAACTTTCTCGTTCAAAAGTGTTCCGGGGGATGAAGCGTTTATCAAACGGGGCTTTTTTTGGGGGGGGTGCGGGAGGGGGTTTCAAACAAAAATAATCCCGTCTTTCCGTCCAACGGCGGCTAGCGGAACGCCGCTAACGAGAGTTGCCGCTCTCCTTCTGAGCTCGGAGAAGGCCGATTGGTGAATGAGCTCGGAGAAGGCCGATAGGTGAGCTCAGAGAAGGCCGATTGGTGAGCTCGGAGAAGGCCAATTGGTGAGCTCAGAGAAGGCCGATTGGTGAGCTTGGAGGAGGCCGATTGGTGAGTGAGCTCGGAGAAGGCCGATTGGTGAGCTTGGAGGAGGCCGATTGGTGAGCTCGGAGAAGGCCGATTGGTGAGCTTGGAGGAGGCCAATTGGTGAGTGAGCTCGGAGAAGGCCGATTGGTAAGCTTGGAGAAGGCCGATTGGTGAGTGAGCTCGGAGAAGGCCGATTGGTGAGTGAGCTCGGAGAAGGCCGATTGGTGAGTGAGCTCGGAGAAGGCCGATTGGTGAGCTTGGAGAAGGCCGATTGGTGAGTGAGCTCGGAGAAGGCCGATTGGTGAGCTTGGAGGAGGCCGATTGGTGAGTGAGCTCGGAGAAGGCCGATTGGTGAGCTCGGAGAAGGCCGACTGGTGAGTGAGCTCAGAGGAGGCCGATTGGTGAGCTCGGAGAGGGCCGACTGGCGAGTGAGCTCGGAGAAGGCCGATTGGTGAGCTCGGAGAAGGCCGAATGGCGAGTGAGCTCGGAGAAGGCCGACTGGCGAGTGAGCTCGGAGAAGGCCGATTGGTGAGCTCGGAGAAGGCCGAATGGCGAGTGAGCTCGGAGAAGCCCGATTGGCGAGTGAGCTCGGAGAAGGCCGATTGGCGAGTGAGCTCGGAGAAGCCCGATTGGCGAGTGAGCTCGGAGAAGGCCGATTGGCGAGTGAGCTCGGAGAAGGCCGATTGGTGAGCTCGGAGAAAGCCGTTTGGCGAGTGAGCTCGGAGAAGGCCGATTGGTGAGCTCGGAGAAGGCCGATTGGCGAGTGAGCTCGGAGAAGGCCGACTGGCCGCGTCTTCGGTTCAGCGTCCTGTCAAGGTTTCCGGAGTTTAATGCCGAGCCTCCTGACCTCGAGCGGGCCACGGGCTGAGCAACGGCAGAGGACCCCGTTGACACTGATTGCGCGGCCATGAGTAGTCTGTCCCCGGTGCCCTCTTGGCGCGACTCTAATTAATAGCCAATTCATCTTGCCCGATCTGAGCCTGCACGCGCAGTAATATATGGTTAGTTTGGCAAGCAAGCAATTAAGGTGCAATAACCAAGTACAGGCACTCTATTTGGGAGAGTAGCGCCTGCTTAGCCCATCGAGGGGACACATTTCACTTACGCAAGGATCTCGTTGTGAACCGGTACTCCGCAGAACGGCCCCTGCTGAATTCACTGCAATTTTTTTTTTTTTTTTTTTTTTGGCGGTTTCGGACAGGGTAGGGCTGGGGGTGTCGCGCATGATGACATCGCCGCGTAGCCCGTATCTAATCCAGGACGCCACGGTGACTCCCTCGTAAGACAGATGCCACCCCCCCCGAATGACCATCTCCAAGGTAAGGGGTTCATTACATAGGAACCCGGCCCATCTCCAGTTAGCATGCAGCCATTACAACAGCACTATTCCCACCTGAAGGCTGCACATATTTTATTTGAAATGCACAGAGGCAGTCTGCGGGAGACAGTTTTCCCCAGAACGGCTGTATGCGAAAGTGTCCATTAAGATGCATTACAATAAACGTTGCGCCGTATATCTTGGCACTGTCAAACTGATGGCTAATAAAAACAGGGATCTGAGAAGCCATTCCTTCCACTCTCCGCCCGTAACTGGATTTGACAGTGCAGGTGAGGTGGTGTGCTACTCAGTGTCACGCGCTGCCCTGGTGTCAGGCCCATTTAAAATCCCAGGAAAAATAATATCCAAATGGCACAAAAGAGGGCGTGGTCATAGCGTATGGCGCAAGCAACACCACCAACCGTGGTTTTGACCCTTTGAAAAGAAGGTTTTTGGAATGTTTTTTTTTTTTTTTTTCTCAAAAATTCTAAGTCTAAGTGTTCTAGAACTCAGTGTTCTTTCAGTCACCAGCAGTGATTGTTACATCAGCATTAGAATGTTCAGTTGAGAACATTCTAATCACATAGTTGTGATCTCACGCCATTAAAGGGTTAATGGCACTGTTCTTGTGTGCAAGTTGAGGAACCACAATTCCAGTGGCACTCTATGCCAAATGCAGAACTTGTGGGTTCTCCCTTTTAATCTCACTATTTTGGTCACCACAAATGTGATTCTCATCATAGATACAAAATCTATTATTTAAAAAAAGAGGAAAAAAGACTACTACTCCAAAGAACCAGGATGAATACTTAAATCACACAAATTGATGAACAGCAGTCCACAGTACAATGTGCCTTTTGAAATGAATTAAGAGTGCACTAAAAGTGCGTAACATCAATGGCCCTTTTACAGTTGATTTATTAATTCAAGGCTCATCCACCTAAACACTTTCTCTGGGTTTTTCTTTCTTACAGAACATCCCACGATGCCTCGTAATTAACGAAAGCAGACAGGTATTGTGAGGTGACTCCTGAAGAGTTCTCGCCATGCTTCTGCACAGAGGACAAACAATCCCCAACCAGACGAGGGCAAAGACAAGAGGCTCAAAAAGTCAGCCATCTCGCACTTCCGATGGACCAAATTATGCAAATGTGGATATAATCAAATTGGAACCTGGGAGAGCCAAAACAGACAGGTTATTTCAAAGCTCCTTTATCGCAGCTTGTTTCTCCATCATAGTTCACGAACTCCTATTAAAGGGGTGGAGAGGGAACTGAATGTACCCTGTTTCAAGCTATTGAAGTTCCGAGTGTCAACCGCTTCGTCATTTCGATGAGTCAGAAACAAATATGACAAGTATCTGGCTCTCTACCACACAGCCCAAAAGATGCGAGACCGGCAGGGAAATTGTGTTTGGATTTTTAAAAAAAAAAAAAAAAAAAAACTGAAAAAAAGACTGTTAGAAAAACATCACCCATCATGTTAGCTTTATCCGGATTTCACGACTACAGACCAAAACAACTTTTACAATATCTATTATTACAACAACAACAAAAAAACAAAATTAAAAAACAGAAAGACGATAAAAAAAAAAAGAAAAAAAAAACCTCTTGCATGAAAAATAATCTGCCTGGCATTGGGTGCTTATAGAAAAATGAAATATTCAGAAGACCTAGGCTTCGGCTTGGGCATAAGCCTACCCCTCAAGCACAACCTTTTTAAACCCATTATTCTTTTTGCTAGAACTAATAACGTTTTTTGTCTCTGCAGCTTAAGACACTAATTGACTAGTTTTTTTGGAGGATAGCCCAGATGGAAAAAATAAGTACCCCCTTAAAGACCCCGCTCCCTCCTCTTCCCAAAGCTTTAAGTCCCTTATTAATTAAACTTTCTCCAAGTCAGTTTTTTTTTTTTTTTGTTTTATTAAAAAAGATAAAGTCTGCCGCCTCTAAAACTGGTGCTAGACTATTGTTTAAGCAGCTAAAATGTATTTCCATAAATAAAAAAAAAGAGACTTTTTGAAAAAAAAAAAAAAAAAAAGGCTTTTTAATACCATCAGCGGCAGTGTGGGGACCGGAACTCCCAGAGAGATCCACTCATTAATTAGAGCCAGGCTCCTTTTATTCTAGTCTTTAAAGTTGCTCGTCCTAAACTGCTGCCTTTCTGACACACGTGTGTGCCCACAATCTTCCAATATTTGCCTATTGTGTGTTTTATTCATTTGAGGGGAATTCGCAAATTTCTACTCGATGTTAAATCATACGAATGTTAATCCTATTTGGGTGAGGGAGTAACCAAATGGGCCAAAGATGAAGGTGGGGTCGGGCAAAATGTAATATATTTTAAAACATGTAAAGTGCACACTCGTGGTACATCTGGGCTCCAATATTAAAACAGAAACCCAGCTACAGTTTTGAAAGAAGATCTTACTTTCTTTATAAATTGAAATGTTTATCCACTTGATCACCCACTCATTCGCCTTGCCCCTGAGGAACTTTAGCTAAGGGGCAATATTTGCCAATAGGTGCCACAAGACAAACTGTGATGCGTATTTGTGATATGTGCTGACGCATTTCTCTAGTCCTTGGGCAATAAAAACTTAAAACCATACAATACGTGGTAATATATACTTTACAATAATTAACCGAACCTGTTGCAGTGCAAATAAGGAGAAAGCCAAGACACATCAGCAAAAAAACCAAAATAATATTGAAATAATAATGAGGCCAAACAACATGAGCTGGAGCCACATCCAGGTGATCTAGGTTCGTCCCCCCCGCTCACCAAGAGCTACTATGACTGGCACGCATGTGACCTCTCCCTCCTGGAACTGTGGGAAAGTAAATTGTACACGAACTGACGATCTTCAGTAAAGCCGAAACACATGTCTTTCCTGTCAGTCTTCGTGCGTATTACAGTATCGGAGAACCCAAATATAGACACGGGAAGGGGGGGGGGTGGAAGTGGGGGGCAAGGACAAGCCAACCCGTAGAGGGTTTGGAGCACGGAGTCAGTGGAGACTGACAGGGGGGCCTGTTTCCGAGCACCAAACTCCCAATAAAACTCTGAGCTAATTTCCCTGGGTATAAAAGTAATGAGGCGTTCTCGAATGAAATCAATCGCATATGGCAGAAGAACGCTTTTTGTCGTGAAATTTCAGGAGTTTCGCTGCTTTGTTCATTAAAACCTGCTTTTTCCCAGCGAGTCGAGAGGGGGAGGTTTCAGTTCGACGCTTGATCTCCCGCTTGTGGTTTTATCCCACTGACTTTTTTTTTTTTTTTTTTTTTTTGTTTAATTCTTGTTTTAACTGAACAAATGATTGTGTTGACATAGAACCACAGAACTTGGCACCACACCCAGGTACACACCCACCAAATCCTCCACCCTAGTCAAATAAGACATTTTGTCACGATATGGCAATAACAAAATAAAGCACGTTTTTAGAAAGAATTTTTAACCATTAGTTTTTGTTTTTTTTTTACATTTCTTTACCATAACAATAACAGGTAGAAAGGAAATATCAGCAGTAGGTGTGATGCGTACCAGTGTCGGCCATGTTCTTGACCCTGTCTGACAACCAAATGCAGGCCTGGGGCTCATTTTATGAAAAACGATATGAGACTGCTTTCCCTCGCAGATTACGAACGACTGTCATAATGCTTTTCAGGAAAAATCTTTTTTTTTTTTTTTTTTTGGCTGGCAATTCACGCACATAAATTTGTGACCACTCCAGAAAAGCTGCCTGTCTTTAGTGACTGCGAGTCCATGTTGCCAGTACAGAGAAGAGCTATTAAATGGCATGTAGCCTACCTGTTCGCGTTTAATGGAAGCTGGTCTTTCTGTTTCTCCGTCTTTAGATGTGCTTTTTCAGTTGGTGTGCACACGGCTGCACTAATCAAATGTGTCACTTTATTCTCAAGTGAGTGCTGTACGTGATTCTCTTCAGTGTTCAGTCTTCAGGCTACTAGGATTCAGCACTAAGTACTGCATGTGTGTGTATTTTCATTTATTTATTTTAAATCAAGCAGATTGCCATTGTTTCCCTACCTAGTACTAGAATATTGCTGTTGTTTTTTTTTTTTACTCTTTCTAAAATGTGTTTTTTTTTTTTCTCTTTCTAAGTATTGTGTCCAACTTATTGCATCATATAAAGTTCACTTCCTGGGGCCTATTCACCATAAACAGAATGTACGAGCAGTCGTGTGCGTTCTCAGTAGTTGTTGCCACTGATATAAAGGTAGGATGACAAACGGTAGCGATTGCTTCACAGCCCAGCTTCTCAGATCACTACGTGTGTACACTGTAACAACGCTCAACACACGGGGTTATGCAATGGCGATAGTATTCGTCAAAAGGGATGACTGGGTGTCTGAACATAGACTATGATTCAGTGGTCTTGCATTATTGCCCCGACAGGCCGTGCCCTGTACAAGTATGCCAGAAGCCGGAATTCTGGGTGGGGTTAAACTCTCGTTACAAAGTTGATATCGACCAATCGGAACCCAGAAAATGCATGTCACTTACTTCAAATGAATACCATTTTGCGAAACAGATGTTCATTGGAAGCCAAGTTTTAGTGGACTGATTTGACCTTACTGAATTTCACAAAGGGGGGGGGAGATGGGACATTAAGATGCATTTAAAATAACAGCAGTCAGCATATTCAAATTACGCAAATTGTGCAAATGTATTTTTTCAGGAAAATAAAAAAATCTGGCATACGCACAAAAAAAACCTTTTTTTCCTCATTTACTCAGCTACAGTGATGCGCACACATCTCACTGACCCAGATTGCCCCACGGTTACACACAGAACAGTCATTAACGGATCGCACTCTCCATCCGCCCAAAGAGTCAATAAAAAAATAAAGCATTAACATGATACAGGTACTGATCTGCCTTTTAAACCGGATTCTGACGCTCGCGTCCTCGCACATCAATCGCATTCCAGACAGTCTGCCGTTTGGCTCAGGAGCGGCCCCCGCTCCTGGCTGCCGTTCTGAGGGGGGAAACGCCTGCGGCAGAGGTCACTAATCAATGGCTATCGCGACTGACTTCCTTCCTTAAACTCCGCTTTTGATGTCGAGGGACCGCAGCCGTGGCCCAGTGCCGCACCTGCCCGCCCTTCCTCCGCCCCGTCCCCACCCGCACCCGACGCGGGCCAGGCCGACCCAGGGGTGTTCGCTTTCAAGGGTTTTCGGACACGCCCGAGGGGTATGAAACAGCCTCACGTCCCCGTCGCGGGCCCGGGCTGAACGTTCCCCGCCTTTTTCACCGAGACCAGCTCCTGGCTCTTTGTTCTCAGGGGGGAGCCTGCCTCAAAGGCACGGCCGTCCCGGGATGTCGGGGAGCGTCGAACCCGCGTTCCTCTCTAACCCGAAAAACAAAAAAGTGAAGTTCGTCATCGCGGGCCGTCAATGGGACAAACAGCGCCCGGCCTTTGCACAACGCGCACATTTTAGCACGTGTGCATGTAAGCAGCTACACTACACGGTACTGCAGGAGAGCTAGCGGCGTTCAAAGGAGAGGCATGCCTCCCTCACACGGACCACAGCTGGTAGTTTTGTGGGCACACATGTGCCGGTTTTCAAAGGAGCCAATACAGCGATTAAACACGGAACCCAGGCTGCCCTACTCCTGACCAATCAGCTGGCGTGACAATGCAAACGGTGTCTCGTTGCACTGACTCCAACGAAGGCTACAGAGCTTGCTAATACAGACGATGATCTCACTCAGTAATCTTAACATAATCTGTAATGCTCGCGGCCAGTTTCTTTATCAAGTGAGCCACTCAGGAACCAATTTGATGTGCATGTATGAGTCACATCATATCATATCGTCATTTGGATAATTTGCGATATGCTAGACGCACCGTCAAGAGAAGGCAATCTGGTCCACATGCTGTATCTTGGTAAATGGTAAATGGACTGCATTTATATAGCGCTTTTATCCAAAAAATTGATATCTCATTTAGTTAGGGGTTATCAAGGACATATATATGCCAGACAATCGCTCTTACCTCCTGAGCCATGTCGCCCCCGACACACGCACAACACACAAAATATATATATATATATTAGACGATAATCTTTGTTCATGTCCGGCGGCTGTACCCGCATCGTTGCCAGCCCTTGAGTCAGGCCTAAGAGTGAGCACGTACGCACCTACACAGCCACGCAAAAGGGGGAAAACCGTGAGGGACAGGGAGAAGGGGAACGAGAGAGGAGGGGACTGACACAGTCAGCAGCCGGGGAGGGAAGACTGAAGTTTAATTTCCCTAAATGCCAGGATGCAAGCGAGCGCGCGCGTCTGCGCGCGTGAATAAATTTATCTATCGATTTGAATATGCAACCGCTCCGTAATTTAAGGGTGAACGTTTATCAATACCTGGGCTCACATCTGAGTAATATACGAAATGCTTACACACGTCAAAATCAATGTGTGACAGCTAATTTCTTATGTCATAAAAAAGTGACTTCCGTGTAAGCAGAACTAATTACGCACTTTTATACTCACAAACACGTTCATTTGTCACTGATTTTTCCTTCCGTAGTGCGCCACAGCACCACACGTTTACACACGGCCTGTACGGCCCTGTACGCTACAATGACACAAATATAGCACAGGAATGAGTTTATAATCTGACAGATAACATCCTTCCCCACCTCATGACAACCCTGCTGGTTCATTTTTGGGCAGGCTAATATTTTGTGCACCCTTTGCTTTATTTCTCTTTCTTTCTTTCTTTCTTTCTTTCTCTCTTTCCGTTAGTCTAATCATCAAAATACAGCTTGTTTCAGGCATACACACTTCCAGTGAATTGTACAGTAGGATTACAATCCTATTGGCAGTACGTTTGAGATGGTAGTTTTGTGATTAAAGCAGATTAACCTGGCAAAACAAAATGCACGGTTATGTTGAAATAATTGACTATGAAGTGTTTTGAAATGTCTTTCACAACTTATGTGCCTCAGGGGGAAGAAATACACCTTTCTTTGCTACCCGGCTTTGCTAAAGGTGATGTAAAAACAATTGTAAGTGGTTGACTGCGTTCTTTTGGGCATCTCTGTCTGAATATTGGAGGAACTGGAAAAATATGGCCAGCAAATCCCTTAATATCTTTCAAATTTACCATATTTTCAAACAGCGGTTGAACAACACATTTGTTAGGAGGTGTGAATGGGGGTGAAAAATTGTGCCGCACATATTTTTGAAAAAAATCTAAAAGTTAAAAATTATGAAGATTATTTTCTGAGCAATTGCATTGGTATGAGGAAAATAAATTCCATTTTTAAGCATTCAGTATGATCAGTATCAGTTCTATGATCTTAACAGAATATTTAAGACACGAATAGCAACAACAAAAAAAGAAATACATTTTTATCATCTGTGCCCCGTCAACTTATTCCTGAAAATACGGATTTTTAAAAGGGCATTTAAAAGTTAGTTCGATGCTGTAATAATCCTGCCTGTCTTAACAGCAGTACCAGACCAGAAGGAAACGTGGCCTAATTCCTGTAAATATATCTGGATTCAGAACTGAAGGCCAATTAAGGACGCTTTTAAAAACCTGGAAGTCAAGCATTACTTGGCATTTCTCCAGCGACAGACAGGGCTTTATGGACCGGCTTACAGTAGGGGGTTTTTTTTCAGGTCCGTACTCGATTGCAGGGGGGGTAGCGAATTCATAAATAAGGGAAAAATGGGTGTCCAAAGAAGAATGGAATGGAACAGTAAAACGCTGATCCCCCCCCCTGCCCCCCCCCCCCCCCCCGTCCTCGGGGGGCGGTGAAGGATGAAGAGCGTTACCGGGGACGACAGGCGCTGATGACAGTAACTTAAATCTCACTTCCTGAGGATCGCGCTTTCCACTCGTTCGGCCCCGACAACCAGCCCGGGCCACGTCTCCCCCCGACCCCCCCCCCCCCCCCCGCCCCCCCCCATTTCGTCTGTCAGTTATCTGTTTTCCGCTAACGAAACATCACTAATATGTTCTGGAATGTTGGGCTGGGATGAGC